>OY848917.1:2500-263635 GCA_963693285.1 Xestospongia muta
AACCCTAAACCCTAAACCCTAAACCCTAAACCCTAAACCCTAAACCCTAACCCTAAACCCTAAACCCTAAACCCTAAACCCTAAACCCTAAACCCTAAACCCTAAACCCTAAACCCTAAACCCTAACCCTAAACCCTAAACCCTAAACCCTAAACCCTAAACCCTAAACCCTAAACCCTAAACCCTAAACCCTAAACCCTAAACCCTAAACCCTAAACCCTAAACCCTAAACCCTAAACCCTAAACCCAAACCCTAAACCCTAAACCCTAAACCCTAAACCCTAAACCCTAAACCCTAACCCTAAACCCTAAACCCTAAACCCTAAACCCTAACCCTAAACCCTAAACCCTAAACCCTAAACCCTAAACCCTAAACCCTAAACCCTAAACCCTAAACCCTAAACCCTAAACCCAAACCCTAAACCCTAAACCCTAAACCCTAAACCCTAAACCCTAAACCCTAACCCTAAACCCTAAACCCTAAACCCTAAACCCTAAACCCTAAACCCTATATACCTGACCGGCCAAAAACCCCAAATTTCCAGGGTGTGGTTCATCATGTTCTACTCCACCTCCCCTTTCACCACACCCCCTAAATTGTCAATGGACCCTCCCATTTTTGCATAATGGGGTCTTTAATGAGGTTCGCCTTGTCAATTTTATCATTTTTATGGTGCTATTTAAAATTAGTTAAAAATATAGAAAATATGCACAAAGAATGTGGCTATCCTCATAAAAAAATCCCCACCAATATCTCTTTTCATTACAGAGATATCGCTCTAAACCCTAGAGAGAAATATGAAAAATCCAGATTTTTTCACATTTTCATAATTCAAAAATTAATAAAAAATCGAAAGTAACGCCAACAAATAAATAAAAATATGGAATAGCTAGACAAATTCCTTTTCTATCAAACCCCATTGGTCCCATTCAAATCCCCACACAGATAAAGGAGTTATAAAAGAAACCCCAACTCTTGTTTTTGAGTGGTTTCACCAAAAGTGATGTAAAGAAGCATCTATTCAAGGAAATGAGTATACCAATCAATTTCTCTCATCGTTTGCAATTCATTACAATGATCAAACTAATGAAAAACGTGAGAGAAAGTGAGATAAAAGTCGTTAAATATTGACTACACATATACAAATTAGCAATGAGGCAATTGCCTCATTGTGGTGTCACATATTGCACATACTCCAGTCAATCATATATCGCAAAACCCCATGAATCCCCACATGTATAAGCGAGTTATAACAATTTCTATGTTTATAAACTGAACTATGTCCCTATATGTCCCTTAGTTCCAAAAGTGGCCCTAAACTCATAAAAATTAACCCTGGAAAGAAAAACAAACATTTCATATATCATTGCCAGCCCCTCTTACTAATGAAACCTTTTAAAATGAAAACCCTGTCCGGGACATATGTCCCAGGTGGGGTTTCAAAAAAAAATCATCCTGTGAGAACCCTCTTCTTTAGTACTACTGAGCCCCGCCCCTAAAAGTCTCCAGGGTTACCCCTAAACCTAGTTATTAATAAAACCCCAAAGGGCCATATGTCCCCAGTGGGGTTTTAAAAAATGGCCATTCCATGAGAGCCCTCTACTTCAGCACTACTAAGCCCCACCTTAAAAAGTTTCCAGGGTTACCCCTAAACCTAGTTATTAATAAAACCCCAAAGGGCCATATGTCCCCAGTGGGGTTTTTAAAAATGGTCATTCCATGAGAGCCCTCTACTTCAGCACTACTAAGCCCCACCTTAAAAAGTTTCCAGGGTTACCCCTAAACCTAGTTATTAATAAAACCCCAAAGGGCCATATGTCCCCAGTGGGGTTTTTAAAAATGGTCATTCCATGAGAGCCCTCTACTTCAGCACTACTAAGCCCCACCTTAAAAAGTTTCCAGGGTTACCCCTAAACCTAGTTATTAATAAAACCCCAAAGGGCCATATGTCCCCAGTGGGGTTTTTAAAAATGGTCATTCCATGAGAGCCCTCTACTTCAGCACTACTAAGCCCCACGTTAAAAAGTTTCCAGGGTTACCCCTAAACCTAGTTATTAATAAAACCCCAAAGGGCCATATGTCCCCAGTGGGGTTTTAAAAAATGGTCATTCCATGAGAGCCCTCTACTTCAGCACTACTAAGCCCCACCTTAAAAAGTTTCCAGGGTTACCCCTAAACCTAGTTATTAATAAAACCCCAAAGGGCCATATGTCCCCAGTGGGGTTTTAAAAAATGGCCATTCCATGAGAGCCCTCTACTTCAGCACTACTAAGCCCCACCTTAAAAAGTTTCCAGGGTTACCCCTAAACCTAGTTATTAATAAAACCCCAAAGGGCCATATGTCCCCAGTGGGGTTTTAAAAAATGGTCATTCCATGAGAGCCCTCTACTTCAGCACTACTAAGCCCCACCTTAAAAAGTTTCCAGGGTTACCCCTAAACCGAGTTATTAATAAAACCCCAAAGGGCCATATGTCCCCAGTGGGGTTTTAAAAAATGGCCATTCCATGAGAGCCCTCTACTTCAGCACTACTAAGCCCCACGTTAAAAAGTTTCCAGGGTTACCCCTAAACCTAGTTATTAATAAAAACCCAAAGGGCCATATGTCCCTGATGGGGTTTTTAAAAATGGCCATTCCATGAGAGCCCTCTACTTCAGCACTACTAAGCCCCACCTTAAAAAATTCCAGGGTTACCCCTAAACCTAGTTATTAATAAAAACCCAAAGGGCCATATGTCCCTGGTGGGGTTTTAAAAAATGGCCATTCCATGAGAGCCCTCTACTTCAGCACTACTAAGGCCACTCTGAAAAATTCTTCAGGGTTACCCCTAAACCTTGATATCAAGAAAACCCCAAAGGGCCATATGTCCCTGTTAGGGTTTTTTAAAAACACCATACCATAAGAGCCCTCTACTTCAGGACTACTAAATCCCAGCCTAAAATTATCCAGGGTTACCCCTAAACCTAGTTATTAACAAAACATCAAGGGACATAAGTTAATCATTTGATTGCAACCAAGTTAAAAGGGTGTGTCCATAAAATATCACCATGCTATATTACACTTATTTCATCCTCCAGGGTTAATGCAGAAAAATTTTATTGATCCAAAGATCTCTTTTTGGGACATATTACGACAACTTTTGAGCAAAATCAAGAAATAGTGAGATACATTTTGAATGATGATGTACACACATACCAGATGTGAATGTATTTGTTTTTGAAACTTCCACGACTCCCATTTGCAAAAAGGACATAGGACATATATGTCCCATATTACTCACTTTCTTTAAAAATGACTCCACTACATCCCTAATGCCTATTTTCAATGCACCCCACCATTATGCATCCACCATCAACAAATTTCCATTTTTTCATATGAATCTTATGGTTTTTATGAAATAGATATTCTTTAAAGGTTAAATATAAGTGTTGGCCAATTTATTGAAGTAAAACAAGATTAAAGGTTTTCAGGTTTGCAGCTCTCTCAGTTAGTTTGTATATATGCGAGTTTTCCTTACCAATTTGATAAAAAGTTACTGAACTTTGTTTGTATTCCTCAATTGTCAACAATTGGACTCTTACATTTGACAATAAACCACATAATTGATTCAGTGCTTTCCATTGGTAACCTTATCCTCTAAATGGCTCTAATGAACGTTTTTATAGACACAGAGAGCCCAGACAGATTGGAATTATGTAAATTACATCAATGTTATTTTTTTCCATTGGCAGTGAAATTACCCCAGTTTCAACTAGGAGAGTCAGGTAATACCTATTCAGTTAATATCATTGATGTCAAATCATTTTTTTACACTATATTATAAGGAGATTTGAAGATGAGTCAAGTAATGGGTCAAGTGATTCTTGTAAGAAATAAGGTGTATTACAAATTCACATTTTCTAACAGCAAAAGGTGACATACAAGATGTCGATATCATAGCTAGAGAAGACACAGATATCTTACATTATATCGTACAATCCATTTTATTTATCTTCATTCATTTATTTAAGTTTATACACAACAAGTACTATAGTTGTATTTTAAGGGACATAAAAAACAGTAAACTAGGTATTTCGGACATGCAATTTTAAAGAGAAATAATAAATTATTTTGAAACATATTGCAGAAAGGACATATGTCCCTAGACTTTATATTACAATCCAATTTATTTATCTCTATTCATTTACTTATGTTCATACATAACAAGTGCTTTACTAGTGTTTAAAGGGACATAAAAAAAATAAAGGGACATAATAAATTATTTCAAAACATATTGCAGAAAGGACATATGTCCCTAGACTTTATCTTACAATGCAATTTCTTTATCTGTATTCATTTACTTATGTTCATAGATAAGAAGTGCTTTAGTTGTGTTTAAAGGGACATAAAAAAAATAAAGGGACATAATAAATTTTTTTCGGGACATATTCCAAAAAGGACATATGTCCCTCTACTTTGGGCAAATAGGACATACATATGTCCCCGAAATAGCCAATAGGACATATCCCGGGACATATCGCCAGGGCTAAACCCTAAACCCTAAACCCTAAACCCTAAACCCTAAACCCTAAACCCTAAACCCTAAACCCTAATTAACCCTAATTAACCCTAATTAACCCTAATTAACCCTAATTAACCCTAATTAACCCTAATTAACCCTAATTAACCCTAATTAACCCTAATTAACCCTAATTAACCCTAATTAACCCTAATTAACCCTAATTAACCCTAATTAACCCTAATTAACCCTAATTAACCCTAATTAACCCTAATTAACCCTAATTAACCCTAATTAACCCTAATTAACCCTAATTAACCCTAATTAACCCTAATTAACCCTAATTAACCCTAATTAACCCTAATTAACCCTAATTAACCCTAATTAACCCTAATTAACCCTAATTAACCCTAATTAACCCTAATTAACCCTAATTAACCCTAATTAACCCTAATTAACCCTAATTAACCCTAATTAACCCTAATTAACCCTAATTAACCCTAATTAACCCTAATTAACCCTAATTAACCCTAATTAACCCTAATTAACCCTAATTAACCCTAATTAACCCTAATTAACCCTAATTAACCCTAATTAACCCTAATTAACCCTAATTAACCCTAATTAACCCTAATTAACCCTAATTAACCCTAATTAACCCTAATTAACCCTAATTAACCCTAATTAACCCTAATTAACCCTAATTAACCCTAATTAACCCTAATTAACCCTAATTAACCCTAATTAACCCTAATTAACCCTAATTAACCCTAATTAACCCTAATTAACCCTGCCTTTTTCTTCTTTTTATCTTTTGATTCACCTTTACCTTTTTCTTATCCCTTTATCTTTTGATTCACCTTTACCTTTTTCTTATCCCTTTATCCCTTTTTCCGTACACTAATCACCCCTCAATTAACTTTACCACATTTCCTTTCTACTAATTATTTGAATATTTTTTCATTTATTAACCAATTTTTTTTTCATTAATGTAGGGATTGAACTCCAAATTCAAGGTCCTCCATGTTAACCACTATTCCAACTAAGCACAGGTGACAGGAAACAGATTTAACCTTAATTTTTTTTTTCACCAATCTAGGGATTGAACTCCAAATTCAAGCTACTCCAAGCTAACCACTACTCTAACTGACCACTGTTGAAAGCTAACAGATTAAAATCTAACTTTGTTTTTTAAACTAATCTAGAGACAAACTACATATTCAAACAGTTTTATACTAATCTGCAAACACCCCTTCGCTGTTCACAAGGGTCCCTCCTTGGCCCATTGCATAAGTCCCCTCTTGTCTGTTTACAAGAGTCCCCCTTTGGCCATTCACAAGCCTTTCCTTGGCCATTCACAATACTCCTCCCTTGGATCTTCACAAGACTCCCCTTACTTAACCTTAACCCAACATTCTCAGGGTAAGATAATCCTCAAGCCAGCCTCTATTCTTTACAGACAATTGTGATTTTATAATAAAAGTAAAAAGTAATGCTTAGTTATTTTGTATCTGTAGCAATATAATACTCTAACAAATGTCACTGAATCATTGTATAGCTTTATTATCTTCTGTAGTGGAGATACTGTTTTGTTGGAAAACATTCTTCTCAAAAGTCGAGCCTTCATTTTATTTCAGTAGGTGTAACATCTTAAGGTACTTCTAATATTAATTTCTTAATTGTACACTGATCTTGTGATGGAACATTATCTTGATCATTGGCTGTTTGTTAATGCTCTCTGCCATTATGATGTCCATATGCAGTTAAATGACCTGAAATCATTTTCTTCAGACTGACCATATAGTATACCTATAGTATACATTCATAAGATGTATGTTTGCTGGTTGCTTGAAGGAATTCTACCAAGAATAGTGTGATTCAGCAGATACTGGATGAAGCTACAAGTATAGCAATTGCCAGCTATGTTGGTAATACCAGGGCTTGACTTTGACTCAAACATAGGCATTAATTAGAGTTTATTAGGGTTAATTAGGGTTAATTAGAATTAATTAGGGTAAATTGTGATTTAATAATAAATGTAAAAAGTAATGCTTAGTTATTTTGTAACTGTATCAATAAAATACTCTAACAAATGTCACTAAATCATTGTATAACTTTATTAGTTTCTATAGTGGAGATACTGTTTTGTTATAAAACATTCTTCTCAAAAGGTGAGCCTTCATTTTACTTCAGTAGGTGAAACCCTAACATCTTCAGGTACTTCTAATATTAATTTCTCAATTGTACACTGATCTTCTGAAGGGACAATGTCTTGATCATTGGCTGTTTGTTAATGCTCTTTGCCATTATAATGTCCATATGCACTTCAATGACCTGAAATCATTTTCGACCATATAGTATACCTATAGTATACATTCATAAGATGTATTTTTGCTGGTTGCTTGAAGGAATTCTAACAAGAATAGTGTGATTCAGCAGATACTGGATGAAGCTTCAAGTATAGCAATTGCCAGCTATGTTGGTAATACCAGGGCTTGACTTTGACTCAAACATAGGCATTAATTAGAGTTTATTAGGATTAATTAGGGTTAATTAGGATCAATTGTGATTTAATAATAAATGTAAAAATTAATGCTTAGTTATTTTGTAACTGTATCAATAAAATACTCTAACAAATGTCACTGAATCATTGTATAACTTTATTAGTTTCTGTAGTGGAGATACTGTTTTGTTATAAAACATTCTTCTCAAAAGGTGAGCCTTCATTTTTTTAAGTAGGTGTAACATCTTCAGGTATTTCTAATATTAATTTCTCAATTGTACACTGATCTTCTGAAGGGACAATGTCTTGATCATTGGCAGTTTGTTAATGCTCTTTGCCATTATGATGTCCATATACACTTGAATGACCTGAAATCATTTTCTTCAGACTGACCATATAGTATACCCATAGTATACATTCAAAATATGTATGTTTGCTGGTTGCTTGAAGGAATTCTAAAAAAATAGGGTGATTTAGCAGATACTGGATGAAGCTACAAGTATAGCAATTGCCAGCTATGCTGGCAATACCAGGGCCTGACTTTGACTCAAACATAGGCGTATTTAGACCTGGGCATACTAGGGCATATCCCTGGTAAGCTAATTCAGGAAAAGAAATGGCTTCTGGGTGGTTTTTCTAGTATTTGTTGGCTTAAAAAGTACTTACTCTCGACAATGACACAACAAAGACCTAATAGTCTAGCTCTCTTGTACATAGAGATAGATCTTTTGTCCACATTATGGATTTGTTTCGAAAATTTCGTATTGCAGTTTTAACAGGAGCTCAAAAATTCCAGGATAGTTCTTTGTAAACAAAACTAAACTTCATCATTTCTTTGTAATTAATTATGATTGACTCTATACATAATTAAAAGTTAATAACTATTGATAATTATTATTAATATTTTTAAAAGCCATGAATATTTAATTATGCCCTTGTAGTCTGATGACAAATTTGAAGCAATTTAATTCTTTACATATACATTTACTAGTAGAACAAAGGCATAATATAAACATTATAAAAAGATAATGCTAGATATTAGAGCAGTAATACTAATATATAGCTATCATCATAAAAAATTTAAAGCAATTTCATTCTTTAAAGTTTGTATAAAAAAACCAAAACAAATTTATTAATTTACATGTACATTTACTAGAAGAACAAAGGGCATCATATAAATATTTTTAAAAGGATAATGCAATCTTTGTTACAAAATGCAAAGACTTGCCTAATCCATTTGGTGCAAAAGGAAAATGCTAAAACCCTAAAAACTATTCGGTATTTAAGCTCTAATTTTAACTTTATAAGCTATAACTATAAGCTATAAGGTCTAACTCTACGGTTTAAGCTCTACCTCTATAGTTTTAACTATAAGCTATAATGTCTAACTACAAGCTATAACCTCTAACTCTAAGCTGTAAGCTCCAACTCTATAAGCTATAACTATAAGCTCCAATTATAAGCTATAAGGTCAAACAAAGCTGTAAGCTCTAATTCTATAAGCTATAACTATGTAAGCTCTAATTCTATAACTATAAGCTTTAACTCTAAGCTCTAACTATAAGCTCTAACTATAAGCTATAAGACAAAAGCTATAAATAGCTATAAAAGCTATAAACTCTAACTATAAGCTATAAGACAAAAGCTATAAATAGCTACAAAAGCTATAAATAGCTACAAAAGCTATAAATAGCTATAAGCTCTAACTCTATAAGCTATAACTATAAGCTCTGACTCTATAAGCTATACTATCATTTATAAGCTATAAGATGCAAGCTGTAACTATAAGCTCTAACTCTATAAGCTCTAACCTAACTTTATAAGCTATAATGTCTAACTATAAGCTATAAGCTCTAACTCTATCTATAAGCTATAACCTCCAACTCTAAGCTCTAACTCTATAAGCTCTAACTATAAGCTATAAACTCTAACTATAAGCTATAAGGTCTAACTCTAAGGTGTAAGCTCTACCTCTACAGTTTTAACTATAAGGTATAATGTCTAACTACAAGCTATAACCTCTAACTCTAAGCTGTAAGCTCCAACTCTATAAGCTATAACTATAAGCTCCAATTATAAGCTATAAGCTCTAATTATAAGCTATAAGGTCAAACAAAGCTGTAAGCTCTAATTCTATAACTATAAGCTTTAACTCTAAGCTATAACTATAAGCTCTAACTATAAGCTATAAGACAAAAGCTATAAATAGCTACAAAAGCTATAAACTCTAACTATAAGCTATAAGACAAAAGCTATAAATAGCTATAAGCTCTAACTCTATAAGCTATAACTATAAGCTCTGACTCTATAAGCTATACTATCATTTATAAGCTATAAGATGTAAGCTATAAGATGTAAGCTGTAACTATAAGCTCTAACTCTATAAGCTGTAACTATAAGCTCTAACTCTATATGCTATAACTATAAGCTGTAAGCTATAACTATAAGCTCTAACTATAAGCTAAAACGATAACTCCAGTTATAAGCTCTAAGCTGTAAGCTTTAACTCTAAACTTTAACTCCAAGCTACATATAAAATGTATTTGGTATCTCAATGTCTTTAACTGCATGTTTTTTATACACAGTCCATGTTCATGCTATTGTGGGGCTCTGTAGCTATGAATCTCATTAACATGCTAACTTTTATACACAGTCCATGTTCATGCTATTGTGGGGCTCTGTAGCTATGAATCTCATTAACATGATACCTTTTATACACAGTCCATGTTCATGCTATTGTGGGGCACTGTAGCTATGAATCTCATTAACTGCTAACTTTTATACACAGTCTATGTTCATGCTATTGTGGGGCTCTGTAGCTATGAATCTCATTAACATGATACCTTTTATACACAGTCTATGTTCATGCTATTGTGGGGCACAAGTTTATAGCTATGAATATTATTAACATTAAATCACCACCAGGAAAGAAAAGGGCTTAGGGTTAGAATTTTAGTTTTATGCACTACACAGTGTTAGGCTATATTTAATAATAGAGTAGGTGTAGGCTATACATACTTGTAGAGTCTACATACCATATACAATAAGCATAGGCTATATTTGCATATAGAATGAATGCTAGGTTCTACATAATAACAGAGTAGGTGTAGAGTATACATATAAATTGAGTAGGGGTAGGTCATAGGGTGCTCTTAGAAGCAATATAATAGATAGTGATAGGCTACATTTACACATAGAATGAGGTAGGGATTCTACATAGGTGTAGGCTATACATAGTCTAGGTAAATAGCTAAGGTACCACTCATCACATTCAATTGACAATTAGGGCTAAGGGTTCTGACATGCACTGAAATAGCTGCCCAAGAATGCAACTTCTGAAGCAATTCTCAGACCCATTATGTATACTGCAATACTGAGTAATATGTAAATTATATTAGCCATTGCATAGACATCCTGCTATAATAAGTAGGTTGTGGTAGTTCTAAATAATAATACAGTAGGGATAGATCTATGTAAAAATAGATGGGGACAGGTTCTACGTAACAATACATGGGAGTAGGTACACATAGGGCTAGTTTTAAGTGATAATGAAGTAGCAGAAGGTTCTACATAAATAGTTGAGCGTATGCTCTATGCAATAATAAAGTAGGTGTAAGTCCTATGTAATAATAGATGGGGATAGGTTCTAAGTTATAATAGATGGAGATAAGCATACTAATAGAGTAGGCTACACTAAATAAAAATGGGGTAGGTTCTGCATAATACTTGAGTAGGGGAAGGTTCTACATAATAAAATAGTAGGTGTAGGTTCTATGTGATAATTAATTGGGTAGGTCTTACATAATAATAGAGAAGGTGTAGGTTCAAAGAAATAATGGTTCTACAAAATAGGGATAGGCTATATTTACACATAGAATGTGAGTAAGTGTAGTCGGGGTAGATTCTATGTACTAAATATTGGTAGGTTATATTTACACATAGAAGGTGGGTAGTTTTATGTACTACATAGGGTTAGGCTATATTTAATAATAGAGTAGGTGTAGGCTATACATACTTGTAGAGTCTACATACCATATAGAATAGGTGTAGGCTATATTTGCATATAGAATGAATGTTCTACATAATAACAGAGTAGGTGTAGGTTATGTAAATTAATAGAGGAGGGATAGGTCATAGGGTACTCTTAGAATCAATGAACTAGATAGTGACAGGCTACATTTACATATAGAATGGGGTAGGAGTTCTACATAGGTGTAGGCTATACATACTCATGAAATCTAGGTAAATAGCTAGGGTACCACTCATCACATTCAATTGACAATTAGGGCTTAGGGCTCTGACATGCACTAAGTAGCTGCCCAAGAATGCAACTTCCGAAGCAATTCTCAGACTCATTATGTATATTGCAATGCTGAATAATATGTAAATTATATCAGCCATTGCATAGATGTCCTGCTATAATAAGTAGATTGTGGTAGTTCTAAGTAATAATTCAGTAGAGGTAGGTCTATGTAATAATAGATGGGGATAGGTCCTATGTAATAATGAATGGGGGTAGGTACACATATGGCTAGTTCTAAGTAATAATGAAGTAGCGGAAGGTTCTACATAAATAGATGGGGGTAGGTTCTATGTAATAATAGAGTAGGTGTAAGTTCTATGTAATAATAGATGGGGGTATGTACAGATTCTATGTAATTATAGATGGGGGTAGGTTCTAAGTTATAATATATGGAGATAGTCATAATAATAGAGTAATAGAGTAGGCTCCACAAAATAAAAAATGGGGGTGGGCTCTGCATAATACTAGAGTAGGGGGAGGTTCTACATAATGAAGTATTAAGTTTAGGTTCTATGTGATAATTAATGGGGTAAGTCCTACATAATAATAGAGCAGGTGTTGGTTCAAAGAAATAATAGTTCTCCAAAATGATAAATGGGTCTAGGCTCTACAAAATAGGGGTTGGCTATATTTATACATAGAATATGGGTAGTTTTATGTACTAGATAGGGTTAGACTATATTTAATAATAGAGTAGATGTAGGCTATACATACTCATAGAGTCTACATACCATATAGAATAGGGGTAGGCCATATTTGCATATAGAATGATGCTAGGTTCTACATAATAACAGAGTAGGTGTAGGCTATATATATTAATAGAGTAGGGGTAGGTCATAGGGTACTCTTAGAATCAATGAACTAGATAGTGATAGACTACATTTACACATAGAATGGGGTAGGGGTTCTACATAGGTGTAGCCTGTACATACTCATGTAATCTAGGTAAATAGCTAGGGTACCACTCATCACATTCAATTGACAATTGGGGCTCTGACACACACTGGAATAGTGAAGCAATTCTCTGACTTCCACCACTAACTATGTATACGGCAATACTGAGTAATATATAAATTATATCAGCCATTGCATAGAGGTCCTGCTATAATAAGTCACTTAAAGATTAATGCTAAATATTACAATTATAATAGGACCTAACTGGAATGTTAAGAGGTTTTCTATAATATAGCCACTGTTGCAACAACAATAGTCACAATGATCAATTTCAACAATACTATTATTGTCTCTGACTAAGAAATGAAAATGTATATCAGTGTGTTGTAAATATCTAGTAGATTTTCCAATAGCAAATGCATATATTATATCACAATACATACCTTTATAGAAAGTATGCTATGTCTTTCCTCAAAGTTAGGACAAAGTTATCGGCAATTAAAACAGTTGCAAGTCTCATTGCTTTTTTTCAGTCCCTCAACTTCATTATCAAGTAATGCCACACTATCAGATGAAGGAACATGGAGTAAATATTACCTGTGTTACAATAAAAGAAGACATTTACTAGTAGAACAAAGGGCATTCATTATATACACATTTTTAAAAGGATAATGCAACATTTTAGAGCAGTAATACTCATGTCACTTAACAAATATCTATATAGCTATCATCACAAAAAATTTGAAGTGATTTCAGTAAAAAAAACAAACAAAATTCATTAGCCATTGCTTAGACATACTGCAATAAAAGTCAATTATAGACTAGAGTTGAGAATTGCAATTATGATATGACAAGACTGAAAAGTTGAGTTTTTTTGTAAATATGTTAAAGCTATACTGTTTATTGATCAAGGTTTTAGGGTTTTAGATTTTAACTGCATTTAGAATTTAACTAAACCTTTTTTGTGCAAAAGGCATTAGTGTTTATTGATTAGTACAGTATTTTAGGAAGAGAATAGCAATGGGAAATACACTATAACCTTGCCCATTAGTTAGAAACACCAACAAATGTAAGCCTAACTGCTAGCACAACACCCACTCATCAAACTCCATCTGCCACACCCACAAGTGTGGCTCATCCACACCTGAAATATTTTAATTAATCCCTTATTTTTATAGAATATAAACCTAACTACAAACACCACACCTACTAATCAGGCTTCAGTAGACAGACACACCTACTAACATTGGGTTTGGCTTATTTTGACCACACCTTATATTTTAATTAATGGTCTAGCTTAACCCAAAATAGCCTTGGGATGTATGGGGTAGAAATAAATAATTTTTTAAAATTAATTAGTTGCTCCTGACTTCCTCAGTCTTCTCCAGGATCATATACTGCACCTTTGTCCCTTGCTCTAGAGGATATAATTGTATATTACTTTAATTACAAATACACCCAATTTACAACTGTCGAATGTACCACTCTCAAATGATATACTACCAACAACTACAATTTATGACCTTGTATAAAGTACTAATGAACTTACACCATCAATGTAAAGATAGATGAATGCTTCTTGAGGTAGCGACTTCCAATCTAAAGCCTTTGATGTAGAGATAGATGAATGCGTCTTGAGGTAGCAACCTCCAACCTAAGGATCTGTAGATAAAAAGATGAGAAAAAAAATATAGGAAATAGTATATAATAAAAATCATAAAATATAGCATACATTATTGTTACCTATAAACTTATGACAAAATTAGATCCTGGACTCCAATGATGCTATAAAAAGAAACAAAAATAAGAAATAATAATGTGTTATAAACTCACAAGTTAATATAATATACATTACTTACTTGCACCCTCAGAAGGAGAGATGTTGTACCCTCAGAAGGAGAGACGCTGCAACCTCAGAAGGAGACATGTTGCACCCTCAGAAGGAGAGATGTTACACCCTCAGAAGGAGAGATGAATAAATGTCTTGAAGCAGTGACCTCTAAATAAATGTCTTGAAGCAGTGACCTCTAACCTAAGAGATCTGTAGAAAAAAATGAAAAAGAAGAAAAAAATATGAAATAGTATATAAAAAATTATAAAATATAGCATACATAGTTGTTACCTCTGAACTTACGACAACAACAGTTGTACCCACAGAAGGAGAGATGCTGCACCCTCAGAAGGAGAGATGCTGCAACCTCAGAAGGAGAGATGAATAAATGTCTTGAAGCAGTGACCTCTAACCTAAAATCTGTAGAAAGAAATGAGAAAGAAGAAAAAAATATTAATAGTATATTAAAAAAATTATAAAATATAACATACATTATTGTAACCTTTGAACTTACGACAACAACTGTTGTACCCTCAAAAGGAGAGATGTTATACCCTCAGAAAAAGAGATGTTGGACCCTCAGAAGGAGAAATGTTGTACCCTCAGAAGAAGAGATGAATAAGTGTCTTAAAGCCGCAACCTCTAACCTAAAGGTCTGTAGAAAAAATGAAAAAGAAGAAAAAAATATGAAATAGTATATAAAAAAATTATAAAATATAGCATACATTATTGTTATCTCTGAACTTACGACAACAACTGTTGTACCCTCAGAAAGAGAGATGTTGTACCCTCAGAAGGAGAGATGTTGCATCCTAAGAAGGACAGATGTTACACCCTCAGAAGGAGAGATGTTGTACCCTCAGAAGGAGAGATGTACCCTCAGAAGGAGAGATGTTGTACCCTCAGAATGAGAGATGTTGCAACCTCAGAAGGAGAGATGTTGCACCATCAGAAGGAGAGATGAATAAGTGTCTTGAAGCAGCAACCTCTAACCTAAAGATCTGTAGAAAAAAATGAGAAAGAAAACAATATGAAATAGTATATTAAAAAAATTATAAAATATAGCATACATTATTGTTACCTCTGAACTTACAACAACAACAACTGTTGTACCCTCAGAAGGAGAGATGTTGCACCCTCAGAAGGAGAATGTTGTACCCTCAGAAGGAGAGATGTTGTAACCTCAGAAGGAGAGATGTTGTAACCTCAGAAGGAGAGATGTTGTAACCTCAGAAGGAGAGATGTTGTACCCTCAGAAGGAGAGATGATTAAGTGTCTTGAAGTAGCAACCTCTAACATAAAGATCTGTAGAAAAATTGAAAAAGAAGTAAAAATATGAAATAGTATAAAATATAGCATACATTATTGTTACCTCTGAACTTACGACAACACTCCAATAATGCTATATAAAAAAGAATAGAGAATAATTATGTAATATAGGCTAACATTACATTACAATAATATTGACAGTATATCATTTGAGAGTGGTACATTCGACAGTTGTATATTTAGCAGTATCATATCACATAACAAAATTACCAAAGTATTTTACAGTCTTATTAACAAATATGAAACTTACACTTTATGAAGTCTTTAACCTGTATGTGTGTGTACGTGACACAAAAGATAAAACAAACACAATGTTATGTTATACAGTGTTATTTCAATTTTCTTAACAGCATAAACTATATGTACCTTTAGTAATCATTACACAAATATAACAAAATGTCCAGATTATTTCACTAGTAGTGAACAGAGACACAAAGCAAAACTCCCCATAGAATAAGAAATCACATCATCACTGACTATTATTGAGTGTGTTTCTACATTATGTTACCATGTTATATCTGATAGCAGCACTCTAACACCAAAGACTCTGGAAGTGATCTGGTATCTATTATATTGTATAAAGCTGCTTATAACTAATCAATATTTGGTAACCTTTCATTGTTATCCAACAGATAGGACTAGCATATAATTCTATAAAGAAAGAGACAACACAACAATAATGAGTTGACAAGAGTCTTACCTGTAAATCATTCGCTTTATTGAAAGCTCTTGTTACTATCAGTCTCCACTTGAATACTTCTTGATTAATACACAAATTAATACAGAATTTATATGTATACCTTGTATTAAGGTAATAGGAGACACAGTTATGTAATAAAGTACTGCTATAAAACACAACCCTACTCTTACTGACAAATAAAGAGTACACATCATGTTTGACTAACCTCTCATCTGTAGTCTTACTGTAGTCTGAGATACATATTGACAAAGAATAGAACAATATTAAATAAAATGGATTCTTACAAATATGTTTAGACATCAGGCTGTTCCTACTGACACAGACATTTGGCTAACCAGTTTTACAAACTCATTACAATCCTGATACACAGTGAGAAAACACAAGATTAAATTAATATAAAACATTCTTACATATTCTTCATTATCCAGGAATTAGGATATAAACCTAACTATAATTATGTTCTACTCCATTAATACCTGTGAATTAAAAACATATCAACCTTGTAAGGTAGAATGAGAGACCTCAATCCTTCTTTGATTCTTGCAGCTGCAATGTGTAGTTTAACATTATGGCGGCAACCTGTATGTATTCATGTGATTCGTACTTTCATAGTATACTGATTCGGTATACTACAGGTCTGAGTTGTAGTATACCGAGTAGGTAGGTACACTACGTCAGTATACTACAATTTACGCATGTTAATTTACTGATCAAGTTTGGGGATTTTCTTTCTTTTAATTATTCAACATTTAAGAGGGGTAATGTTGTGATGGAAGTTGTACATGTAATTGTTGGAAAAAACTATACTGCTTCTTGCAATGACAAAAGGACAATTTTAAAAAACATGTCCTTTTAACATAATAGAGCAAAGCATGTACATGAGAAGTGTTGATCATAATCTATTGTCTCTGACTAAGAAATGAAAATCTATATCAGTGTGTTGTAAATATCTAGTAGATTTTGCTATAGCAAATGCTATATCACAATACATACCTTCAGAAAGAACTGCTGTCTTTCCTCAAAGTTAGGACAAAGTTATTGGCAATTAAAACAGTTGCAAGTCTTGCTATCTTTTTTCAGTCCCTCAAGTTCATTATCAAGTAATGCCACACTATCAGATGAAGGAACATGGAGCAAATATTACTTGTGTTACAATAAAAGAAGACAGTTTACATACACCTACTGGAGATGTTAGGAATGTAAAAAGTATTTATACTACATTTGGAAGCTAGAAAGAGATTGATTCCTACTTTATCATAAGCCAAATAGTAAATTTGCTTTACAACCTTATAAACATCATTTGAACGTTATCTTACTTTATCATAATTAATACAAGCTATAATATAGCAAATATGATCAACATCTACTAACACATACTCGTTATATACATAAGTATACAACAACGAAAGTATATTTACATACTAATGCTTGTACGCTAAAGGTGTCACAACACGCTTACAAAACTCACTCATTTATCTTAAAACTGTTTCCAAAGATAGCAGGAACACTTGTAAACCCTCGTTGAGTAGTTTCACTGGCTGCTGTACCGCGTTAGAAGGCTAGCCAACTAGTGAAATACAAAACACGTTACTTTCTCTTACGTCTCAAGTACAATATTACGCGCAATGCGCAATTCCGTTAATTAATAAAGGTTGATGTTTGAACTATAGTTGATTGAATTAGAGGAAGTATTAATGATTGAGATGTTTGTATAGTAGAGGATAGTGATGAACAATTGTTTGGTTGCTGTGATGTGTGGTTGCAAACTGAGATAGATGGATGTAAGATAGAACTATGGTATGGATTTTCTAAAAAAATAAGAAAAAAAAGTTGCTATACTGGTAGATACTAACCACAGATATCACTTTATTGTTGATATGAATATAATTACCTTCTTCATCATCCTCATTAATATCTTCCAAATTGCTGAAATCATCGTCACTTCCAGGCATAATTGGCTCTTGAGGATCATCTAGTTCAAGGAAATAGTCGTCTCCATCGAGCTCATAGATTACATCCTCTGCTGTCAAAATCCTAGGTCTTTTTGCCATGTTTATTTTACTTTAAAGTAGATTGATGTTTATATTCTACCATTTTTAATTTATTTTTTGTTCTTTTACAATATTCACACTTATGTAATATCATATAATTAAAATTATCACCTGAATTGAAGTGAAAACTTGAGGTCCAAAAACGAGCCAAATGTCTATAGTAACCACTTGAAAAAACACTTATCAGATGATGTGTGGTCACTTAAGAAAACTATAATCTACTTAAATGATCTCCAGTAAGTTATTTAGCAGCTGCAAACAAGTAAGTAACTTTATAATAAATAGAGCATACAGAATTTGTTGCAGACTTTGCTTGCTAGTCTGCAAAAAACTAAAAAGATCTATTCTTTTACATGTACATAATATATACAGGTAGAATAAGAGGTTAGGGGTACATTTATGTCATCTATTTGCGAGTACAAACAATGAGTACTCTAATATAATCAAATCTACTTTACATTCAAGGTGGATCTGACTGAAATGAGAAGGTAACTTGTATCCTAATCATGTCATCATAAACTATGTCACCATAGTAACATGGTAGGCCATTCTATACAAACTCTTATTATAGTAATTTATATACATGACATGTATCTATATTTATTTGTATATACATATAGCTAACTTACAAAATGTATATTAGACTATTAAAGAAACTGTTACAGAATTATTAAAAACACAGATTCCTCTATCACGTGCTCATGCAATAAGATTTATAAAACTAGTGAATACTCTATTAAATCATCTATGTACTGAATCATATCTACAATGCATACACAATTCTTGTTATTACATGAGGTCAAAGCCAATCTGGCTATATGATACACAAGATCAAACTACATTGCATTGTAAATATACATAACAGACCACCTCTGCTCCTAAGGAGTGTCCAATATTGTACCAGACAATGAATTGTGTTAATATAATATGTGTGTGTGATGTTACATATATGTATCATATTAGGTACTACTTACAATATGAGAATACACTCTAGAATATGCATTATGACCTTCATTGAGTTTTGTCAAAGTAATCCAAGTAGCCACATCTATTTGTTCGCTCCCCTTCTGAATTTCAATATTGACTATACTTTTATTTCTGATGGGAAAGGTACTATAAAAAGCAGATAGATGCAGTGACAACTTTCTGATAGCTGTAATTATTTGAGATGTTTCATGCATCGATCTTAATCCCCAAAAATATTGACAGGTCCACAAAATATACATCAAAATCCAAGAAAGTGTGCACTTTAATTCCTCTACACCTATATATGCAGACTACAGTCGATATTCTTAAGAAAAGTGAGTGAAACTGCTGAGGATAATTTGAAGATTAGAATCACAGAACTCACATACAATATCCTTTTATAATGGACACACACTATGTTACTACAATATTGAACAATGCTGCTAATTTTACTAATAATAGTTTTACATTTTCAAACCTACTTAGTGTAAGATATTGGCCACACAAGACTATTGTATTGACTGTATAAATGAGAATGATATTCTTTTCAAAATGAGGTTGAGATAAGAAAAGAGGTAAGTACAGTTTGTAGCTAACACTAGATAATCTGTTTTGTTATAGATAACCCTAAACCTTAAAACTTAACATATTTACAGAAAACCTCAACTTTCCAGTTTGGTCTCATCATAATTGTAATTCTCAGCATTAGTCTTTAATTGACTTTATAGCAGCACGTCTATGCAATGGCTGATATAATTTACACATTACTCTAACACTTGTAAACCACAACATTCCAATGGTAATATGATCACTACCTTAAGCCAGCCTCTATCCTGTACAGACAATTGTTATTTAATAATAAATGTAAAAAGCGTGTAGTTATTTTGTAACTATAAAGTACTAACAACAAATATCACTGAATTATTGAACAATTTTATTAGCTTCTGTAGCCGAGATACTGCTTTGTCGGAAAACATCCTTCTCAAAATCCAACCTCACATCAATATAAACCTCTGGTTCCAAATGTCCATAGTTTAATTTCAAAGGACGATGACCAGCAAAACCCTCTGGAGTATACTCACTGGAGAGCCTGGTTTTATCTAGAAGAAAATAATATAATAAAGTATTACAAGTACTGTTCTCACCAATGAGATTAAGTTCTTGATATACATGAGCAACAAGTTCACTACAAAATATGGAACTCAAATTTTCTTCATGACTCCTGAGAAAATCCAAGTATTTGTCATCAAAATCAACAGCAGACATAATCAAATCTAACTGGTTCTTTTCATATGATCTGCCTTGAAACTTCTTAATACAAATGACAATACTATTACTTTCATATCTAACTTTTAACATTGTCTCATATAATGTCTCCCATTGCTCATCAGTTAGTCCAGTTAATTGTCGAATACCAACACAATTATACCAGCCAGAGAAAATTTTATTCCTGAGTGGGAAGAGTTCTATACCTCTCCAGACAGTTCCTGTATCAACATCAACAAGTCCTGCTTTATTAGTACTAGATTCTCAAACCATGACATAACGGGAATATCGATGTTGTAATACCTACCACATTTCATATGTTGTTATATTATATCCTGTTATACTTACCAAACCAACACATGAAAAAATAGCTCCATCAAATATTTTGATAAGTGTTCCTGAACTTGTAGCCCCCGAAAACAAAGCAATATCTCTAGTTTGTAATTCATCATGGATTTGACCATATTTTTTTGTGGAAAAGTCAGGTGGAGGTCAAATATCATCCTTGTAACATTATATAATTATTCCATTGGTTATACACAATTTACACTATCTGGGACAATAAAGGTGGAGTACCAGTAACTAGAGGACCTAGTTTAACACAGGAGGTAACTTTATATAAATTTCTCCTTTAATTGCTGCTGTAATTCATTGTTTCTTATTTCTCATACTTTATTTTCTCCTCCATTAATTCATGCTTTATTTTTTTAATTTCTTCTACTTTAATTTTTCTATTAATTTCTATTTAATTCCTATTTTAATCAATTCAGCTTTAATTTCTCATACTTTTTAATTTCTTCTCCTTTAATTCCTGCTTTAATTCATCCTCCTTTAATTTGTAATACTTTAATTCCTCCTCTATTAATTCCTCCAGTTATGGTCATCCTCCTTTAATTTATCTTCCGAATAATTCCCTAGCTATAATAAAATAGTTCAGTAAAATTAATGATTCAACTCAGAAAGAGTTAAAAATCACACACGTGGATGAAATAATGTCGGTAGAAGGGAGTGTGTCTCTTCTGTTAGGCATCCCTGAACCAGCAGCTCGCTTTCTAATCGGACTATTCCTTGGTGAGTACTTTTAATATATATACTATGTTTATTTTATGCTTATATTTAGCCTATGTATTGTCCTTCATCTATCGTCCACTGATATCTGTACAATCTGTATGGATTAAGGTGTTCTTAACATTTCATAGTTTTTTATATTGTTATATTATATTTTAGAGCATTTTCTCTAGTATAAGTGGCATTGGATTAATGTACTATGTTTTTGGTAAGTTCATATATTGTTGTGTTCATTGTATCTGGTTATTGTGAAGATATCACTATATGGCACTCAGCAGTAGACATTGTCACTGTTTATAGTCTCCTCTCTCTTTTTGGTGGTACCAAGTTATCTTTACTTCTAACATGGACTGTCACAATGGTATGAGTTATATAATAACCTATATTATATAGAAATAGAGTCATATGGTAATAGGATATACATATATTGCTCTATCTGGTCGAGTCCATCCAATAGCATGGACTATTCCCCATTGTGTCTTAGTATTAAAACTAATAGGCAAGTTATCATTTCTATGATAAACCCATTGATATTACTGATATAGGATTAGCGTACAACTTCTATGATGGTAACAAGAACAAAGTAAGACAGATCATTAAAATACAACAGGTTATAACATTTTTCTTTAGTCTGTTCTTAGCAAAGAAGAAAGAGACACTTGTATCTCTACATTACCTCCATTTCTTGAAGTAAGATTATCTTTGTTAACTAATTTTACTTATTCTTCAAGGTACTTGGTTATTGTTATTTCTTTGGATCAGTGTTAGCTGGACCACAAGTATAATGACAATATATTATATAATTACTATTGTTTTTTGTAGATTAGTTTTAAACGATATCATCAATTTGTCTCAAGGTCATTATATGATGAAAATAGAGGTGGTAGTAGGTAAGTTCAACATTCTATTCTATTCTATTGTCTTGTTAGTATTATACCAGGACTATTACGTCTTTCATTAGCATTAGTATTAACAGTTGTATATGCTCTACTCAATCAGTATTATCCATTAAAGTATATTTTAAGTGAAGACTATGCAGTAAGTATATAACAATGATTGGTTTATAATGTGTTATAGGAAAGTTCTTTTGTCACTAAACTTGTTGTGATGATAATAATAGGAAAACTAGCAATGTGGAGATATATGACAGTTTGGCTAATAGCAGTAAGAAGTTAGATATAGTAATTATATTCACATTGTAATATAGGAAGGTGCTTGTGTTATAACAGGGATATCTTATAAAGAGATAAGACTTGATGGTTCAACTGATTGGACAGCTGTTCATAATGTACACTTTACTTTATATGAACAAAGTATAACTCTTCAGGTTAGTATTGTTATGAACAAAATAATTAAAAGTTGTTTAGGGAACCATTGACTCTTTTAACGTACAAACTAACAAATGGGTGGCTATGTAAGTGATGTCATTATGACATCTCATGTCCCTAACAATAATTTTTGAAGGTATGTCTACAAACGCTTCAAGTGGTTGGGTAGTAAACAACTATCTCACCTTTTATCATTGATGTTTCTGATATTATGGCATGGCATTTGGCCAGGCTATTTTATTTGTTTCTCGTTTGAATTTTTTGTTATTATAGCAGAAAGACAGGTAAAGTTATAACATACAAATATTTATATTTGTATAGTTTATAGCTATTGCTAAACAGTGGATTAATATGAAAGAACTCTCCTGGTTTCTTTTTATACCAGTTTGGACATGTATGTATTTATTAAAGAATATAATGTTGATATATCCACTGATGTCCTTCATGTTACTACTATCTTGGGAAGACTGTAGGAAGGTACTATCAATTTTTGTCTAAATGTTGATATTCTTTTCTTAGTTCATGAGGTCAGTAAATTGGATACGTCATGTTGTTGTAATCCTGTGGTTTAGTCTCTACTGGCTAACAATTCGAAATAATAAAAATAATTGTTAATTATACGTAATGTGTATCCTTAGTTAATAATGTTTGTTAATAATGAAGATAATGTGTATGTGAATCTTATTAATGAAATATTTTAATAATCATTGCTATAGTCAATAGAGTAATTGTTTGTGGTCACAAATATTATTAAAGTCTGTTAAAATCTAAAGAAATTCATTAATTTACATGTACATGTACAGGTAAAACAAGGGGATTATTATAATTAAAAAAAATAATGCAATATTTAACATGCATGTAGTTTATATATCAGTGAAAATGATGATATTTATTTTTACAAACACAAACAGCATGCCATAGAAAACACATGTGCATTATAGTATCCTGATACAGTAGATTACAAATGCTGCAACACTTACATGTCTTCTAATATATATATATATATATATATATATATATATTAGCTACATTGTAGTATAGATCTTGATATATTAATGTAATTTTGATAATACGCTTTCGTTCATTTCTACAGCTAGTATATTTTGGGTATTTGCCGTAACATTATCTTTATTTCCTGCCATTATTAATAACATTAAATGACTGATGAAGATCTATCAAAATCAATATGGATAGTAAACTCCTTAATAATATATAATATTGTTTTATTATTAATTAGGAAGGCTACTTAATGATCTTATTTGTTTCTAATATTCAATGTCACTGATTTTGTTGGACTTTATTTTTGTACTTGGTTTAAAATGATACTATTATAAACACACATGTACTATTAATATTTTTATAGTCTGGTAGATTGAAATATTTCCTGTGAAATCTATGGCTGGATACCATCCCATCCGCCCTCCAAATGTGAATGTGGTAACACTGTCAATGTAGAGCATGCTCTCTCCTGTGCAAAAGGTTGCTTTCCATCACTCAGACACAATGAGATCCGAGACATCACAGCCTCCCTGCTCAAAGAAGTATGTAATGACATGTGTTGAAACTGAACTACAACCAATAACATCTGACCATCTCAATGTTGCCTCAGCCAACAGTCTGAATGGTGCAAGTTGGATGTGTCAGCCAACAGAGTCTGGGGTGGTAGATTTCAGAAGACTTTTTTCGATGTGAGAGTGTTCAACCCCCTCACCCCTTCTAACAGAAACCAGGCGCTGACAGCAGCGTACAGGAAGCATGAACTTGAGACAAAGCAGGCCTATCAGCAGTGTATACAAGTAGTGGAGCACTCCTCTTTTACTTCCCTCATTTTTTCACCCACAGGAGGTATGGGCAATGAAGCCACCACATTTATAAGTGTCTAGCATTGCTGTTTGCCCAGAAATGGGACTCCTCATATAGCATGACTTTATGTTGGCTACGGTGCTGCCTGAACTACTCCCTCCTTTGCTCTTCTATCCAAGCAAATAGAAGTGCCAGATCCTCTCAGTGACATGCAGCCAGATCACATACAGCCATTGACCTTATCACTACTGAATCACGTATCCATGAGAATGATCATTGACCTACTATACCTTACCCTATCAGTATTTAATATTTCTTCCTATACTTTATTTCACTTATCATTATTTATAGATATTATATATATTATTATATTATATCTTTATTATATTATAATATAAAAATAATCAAATATTATGTCTATGTTATTTTTATATTGTAATTTGGCTCCACCCCAATACCTAAGCCTAACTCTTGAGCGTACGATGCACACCCATCAATGACTTACTCCCATTATTGCAGTATTTGATTTTGACACAAATAGTATGCCATTGAAAAGACGATGGATTATAGTATACTGATACAGTAGTTTACAAATGCTGCAACACCTACACATCATAATTATACTAGAAATTTATAAATTAAATTAATGGGTGGAGCTTATTGCTTCACTGTAGAGCATGCAATCATAATTCTCACTTATTTTTCATTATTTCAAACTTCTCTTATAACATTAATATGAAAAACATAAATTACATCAATATAAACCTCTACTTCTAACTGTCCATAGTTTAATCTCAAAGTACAATGGTTAGCAAATTCTTCTGGAATATACTCACTCAACAGCCTGGTTTTATCTACAAATAAAATAATAAAGTATTATAAGTACTGTTCTCACCAATGAGATCAAATATTTCAATAATTATTAATCATTTAAATAATAATTTGTAACAATACACACAAAATAGATAAAAATTATTTATTAAGAAAAATACAAATAATATTCTATTAATAGCAGATAATTCTAGCAAACCTAAGAAGAGAACAGCAATGTGAAATACACACTAACCATGCTCAATTGGTTAAGCAACACTAACAGACACAAACCTTACTGCTAACACAATACCCACAGTGACCACTCATCAAATGTCATCTGCCACACCCACTAAATATTTTAGGGATGGCTTACTTTGACTACACCTCATATTTTAATTAATCCTTAGGTCAGCTTAGAACATAAGCCTAACTACTAATACCACACCTACTTATCAAGCTTCAGTAGACAGACACACCTACTAACTATTGGGTGTGGCTTATTTTGACCACATCTCATATTTTAATTAATGCTCTAGGTCAACCAGAATAGCCTTTTGAAATTCGGGGGTGGAAACAAGATGGCTAATTAGTTGCTTGTGACTCTTCAGCCTTCTCCTGGATAATATATTCAGCTTTGTCCCTTGTTCTAGAGGATATAATTGTATAGTACTACAAATACACTCTACCAAATTTACAACTGTCGAATGTACCACTCTCAAATGATATACTACCAATGACTACATTGTATGACCTTATGTAAAGTACTAGTGAACTTACACCCTCAGTATAGAGATAGATGAGCATCTTGAGGCAGTGACCCCCAACCTAAAGATCTGTAAAAAAAATGAGAAAAGAAGAAAAATATGAAATAATATATAATTAAAATTATAAAATAAAACATACATTATTGTTACCTCTGAACTTACAACTACACCTAGATCCTGGACTCCAATGATGCTATAAAAAGAAACAAAAATAAAAAATAATGTGTTATAAACTCATAAGTCAATATAATACACATTATTAACTTACACCCTCAGAAGGAGAGATGAAAGAGTGTCTTGAGGCAGCGACCTCCAACCTAAAGATCTGTAAAAAAAATGAGAAGAAAAGAAAATATATGAAATAGTATATAATTAAAATTATAAAATAAAACATACATTATTGTTACCTCTGAACTTACAACCACACCGAGATCCTGGACTCCAACGATGCTATATAAAGAAAAAAAATAGAGAGTAGTTATATAATATAGGCTAACATTACATTACAATATATTGACAGTATATCATTTGAGAGTGGTACATTCGACAGTTGTATATTTAGCAATATCACACAACATAAAATTACCAAAGTATTTTTTACAGTTTTATTAACAAATATGAAACTTACACTTTATGAAGTTTTTAACCTGTATGTGTGTGTATGTGACACAAAAGATAAAACAAACACAATGTTATGTTATACAATGTTATTTCTATTTTACTAACAGTATAAACTATATGTACCTTTAGTAATTATTATAAAAATATAACAAAATGTCCAGATTATTTCACCAGTAGTTAACACAGACACAGAACAAACTAACTATAGAATAAGAAATTACATCATCACTGACTATTACTGATTGTGTTTCTACATCATGTTACCATGTTATATCTGATAGCAGCACTCATAACACCAAAGACTCTGGAAGTGATCTGGTATCTATAATATTGTATAAAGCTGCTTATAACTAATCAATATTTGGTAACCTTTCATTGTTATCCAACAGATAGGAATAGCATATAATTCTATAAAGAAAGAGATAACACAACAATAATGAGTTGACAAGAATCTTACCTGTAAACAATTCGCTTTAATGAAAGCTCTTGTTACTATCAGTCAGTGCTTAAATACTTCTTGATTAATACACAAATTAATACAAAATTTATATCTATACCTTGTATTAAGGTAATAGGAGACACAGTTATGTAATAAAGTACTGCTATAAAACACAACCCTACTCTTACTGACAAATAAAGAGTACACATCATGTTTGACTAACCTCTCATCTGTAGTCATACTGTAGTCTGAGATATATATTGACAAACAATAGAACAATATTAAATAGAATGGATTCTTACAAATATATTTAGACATCAGGTTGTTCCTACTGACACAGACATTTGGCTAACCAGTTTTACAAACTCAGTACAAACCTGATACACAGTGAGGGAACACAAGATCAAATATACAACAGTCTTACATATTCTTCTTTATCCAGGAGTTAACATATAAACCTGACTATTTGTTCTACTCCATTAACACCTGTGAACTAAAAACATATCAATCTTGTAAGGTAGAATGAGAGGCCTTCACAATCCTTCTTCGATTCTTGCAGCAACAACATTATTGCGCCAATTGTACATATTCACGTGATTTGTAGTATACTTACCCAGTATACTACAGGTCAGAGTTGTAGTATACTGAGTAAGTACATTATCTCAGTATACTACAATTTACGTCTTAATTTACTGATCAAATCAACAGCTTCTATATCAGTCAGTTAATATGTAATATATATTGTTATTAATATAATACTCCCTATCAAGAGTATTTGATGCTCATTGCAACAAGACATAGTATATGTTGGTACATTCCTTGGAGATGTATTGACAGTTACATACACACATCAAACTTATCTCTCCATCCAAAGCAAGTCTGTGTAAAACCATCCCAAGTGGTTTAGGATCCAGACTGACAAGACTTTTAGACAATGCAGAGGAGAGGTTTTCTTATAGAAAGACCACAATACCAGAATTGACTCTAACTCATCAAGTTCTATTTTGAACTGGAGTATCAGTAAAAGAAATTTGTCAATAAATATCAACAACTTCTGTTTTCAGTAACAATAAGAAGGTTATTGTTCAGATATTAACAGCAGTAACCAATGTAAGTTATTACACATCAAATAATATTGTATATATTCTTTATTCCTCAGCGTGTATGGAGTCTAGTACAGTCTAGTAGTCAGTGGATGATTTGTGCTCTTAAAAATAGTTTTACAAGACTGATCAGACCTTGAGAGTCAACTCATCGAAGTACACAATTTATCATAACAACAACTCTTTATAATTGTCATCAAGTGTTGTGGTTTTTAACGTCATCTCATTGTATTACAGTATTTATCAATTTTTTATTATTACATATTAGGTCATCAAAATATATTATGTCATTTGTATTCCCTATTTTTGTCAGATTATTGTCATAAAACTAATAATTAAATAATAAATATAATTATTCTTGTGTCTGTATGTATTGTATGCTAAATAGACTAAATGTGTAGTCTATAATCAAGTTCACATTCAAACATAGTGCAGGCTATCTAGACACTTTATAAATATTTATGGCCCCTAATCTTGCTTGCTCAAACATTTTATTATATTTTTTGAAAAGAGGTATACTTGTGTTCTTATATGATACTACTCACTCACCATCAGGCGCTCCTACATAATATCCAGGACTCTCTGCTAGTAGTAATTAGGACCACACTCAGGCATGGTAATCTTGTCCAAAGGTGAGGTAAACCTGGCTAGTCCTCTTCACTTCAAACAAGCCATACTGGGATTTGAGATCTAATCAGAAACTGTCAATAGAGCATGGCTACAGATACACAATGCCTCATTTATTTCAAAAGAGACTATCAACTATATCCTAGTCCTCCTGAAGTGATAAAATATTTCAAGTCATTTCATTATATATCAATTTTGGGCATTTATTAATTCTAACAATTGATAAACAATGAGGCAATGGTTTGGGAGTTCAGAGACCTTGTACTTGAAATGAGAAACAAATGACATTGCAGTTGGTGTGAGCAAACTTTGAAAACACTAGTACTAGTAAGTTAATGCAAAATACAGTGTTTAGCTCAAGAAGTATTTTGAGAGTGTAAAGTGTGGCTGCTGATTTTGCAATTTGGTTATAGAAGGTATCCACAATGACGCTTATTACTGACATTTTCAAAAAAAAAAATTGCTTCCAAATTAAAAGGGATAAATGTTGATATAAGACATCTTCTCTGAGACCAAGGATTTTTCATAAACGATAACCTCTTGTTTCAATCTTTGTTCACATAGTAACGTATTGATCTAGCTTCTCTTTGTACAACAGCAAGTCTATTCTCAATGGATTAATTAATTAATGTCATATGGATTTTGTGGAACAGACATGGATCCCATTTGAAGTGATAGTTTATCATGTGATCTAGTGTAAACATTAAATTAACTGTGTGGTTTAAAAGAATTTAGCTTACTGTTTATGAGATTGTTTCTTTCTTTGTGGTGCCTATAAAATTAAATACTGATAAATATTAAATAATTAGTAGGTCCTTTATAAGAAAAATTACTCTCTTAAATACTGCGTTCATTTTTTTATAAGTTATAATAATCTTCCTTGCTTTATTAGTATATGTACATGTAAATTAATGAAAATGATTCTATATTTACTGTAAATTTTTGCCATGCTTTCCATGCTGCTCCTGGAAGAATTTTTACAATTTGTTATACTTTTATTGCATCAGAAATTACCTCTTGAAGAAGACATCAACTAGTGTTTAGCTAAATATCTTTCGGCTGGATTTTAGATAGTTTGTCACACGAAGTGTTGTTTTTAACATAGCCTGTATTTCGTCATTTAATTTAATACTACAGAACAGCATGGTTCTCATCATCTAGTAAATCAAGGAAACTTGTTTATTATGTTTTCATCTCTTATGATCATGACAGTACTCCTATTAACAACATTTTCAAAAGCTGCTTGTATTCCGCTTTGTACTGAGGGAGCTAACTCTATACTGAACTGTGGTACAAGGTGTTATAACAGAATATGTTAACATTGTTTAAATAGCAGTAACCTTTCTCATAACCAGAAATTGTGGGATCCCTATCTTGTTTTTACACTGTTACCTATATCCAACTGTGCACATACAAAAAAAGAATGTGATCCAGATTTTAGCAACACTGACTTGATTGAATCTTGTGTAGTTCCACAAAAAATACATTGATCCCAACATTATAATTAAAGAACATATTAAAATGTGCTCCATAAATGCCTTTTTAATAACTAGTTTAAGTGGAAGTGTGTTTTTTTTGAGAAGAACAACTCATAGTTTTGTCATCAAAGTATGAATAGTACCTCTAAATATACTCTGATATCTAAGAGCAAAAATTATAGTTAACACTTATTTTGCCAATTGGTAAACTGTGATTTATCACAGCTAATAGTTTGTATAAATAAGCATAGATATTAGAATACTCTAATATCTATGGTATACGTGGCATATAATAATTGACACATGAGTGTCTCATTGTTCCATTGGCTAGACATATACTTCACATTTTTTGTATAACTTAGTATCACTTGTACCTATGACCATCCATAAAAACTAACTACACATTACTTTGTCTCATAAAGACTGACATGTACCATTTAAGGACTCTTTGCTGTGACAGAGTAGCCAGCCAGAAATTTTATAGCCTGTTTAGTGACTTTCCATACATCAGTCAGAAAGGATTCAGTTTGGTTTCTAAACACTTATCTATTACTGTGATATCATGATAAGAGAATCATGGTGACACACCCACTTTTAGTAGTCTGTAATTATGTATGCTCCTTATAAGTAACTACTAGCCAGAATGCATAAACTACTAACTGTTTGGTTCCTACTAGCCCCAAGGTTTGACCCACTTAAATTTTCTTGAAGATTGTTATACTTTAATTAGTCATTGCTTATTATTCTTGAGTACAATGTATGAATGTAATACTAACAGTCTATAGCTTAGATATGTCAAACAATAGATACAGCATTTGTCTGTTTATCACTGATCCTTTTGATTTTGTTACAGATGCCTCCAATGCCATCTTTAAAGTTGAACTAGCTCCAGAAGAGGTTCTGAAAGAATCAGACTCTCATCTGAATTCTTTTGATTTTCTTATAGATACTTCCAATGCTATTGCTAAAGTTGAAGAGGTTCCTAAAGAGTTTGTAAAGCTAGTGTGAGTTGTACAGGATGCTAAAACGTTGATAGATGAGGCAGAAAACAAGGATGAAGATGTTGCTACTGCCATTATCCAAGTACATGAAGCTGTTGCTACTGCTTTTGTTCATGCTCGTTCCTATATCACCAAATGTTATAAGGTTGCTGACTATATCTGTGATGAAGTAGAAAAGGTTGTCAAAGCAATAGAGGAAGGAAATGTGACAGGATTCAAATATTTTCTCGAGGAAGTTTTGGATAAGTCAAGAAAATGTCAAAAAGACAGTACAACTCTTTTACACTTTATTGAAAAGGAGAAAGAGAAAATAATTGAAGAAGAGAAGAAAGCAAAAACAAAAAAGATGAAGCTGCAACAAGTGATAGAAATAAAAGTATCACAAAAGGTTTAGCTGGTGGAGGATTAGTTGCTGCTGGAGGTGGAATGATAGCAGCTGGAGCTCTTTTAATTGGACCTCAAGCAATTGTAACTGTTCCTACATAACTGGGGGTTGGACTATTTGGGGCCTCAGCAGCTACAATATATAGTGCCGTGTGGGGATCTTCACCTTACTGATTTTATGGAAAAGCCATCAAAGCCTTTGAAGATTTGAGAGAAGCTCTTGCAAAGATTGAAAATGCCCTAAAGAAAGCTAATAAACAACTCAAATTAGGAATTTAAAATAATCTAAGTGAAATGAAAGGTAAAAGTGGCATAAAAGAGTTCTTTATAAACAGAAGCATTATAAAACAACTTGGAAGAGTCAAGGTTCAATCTGAACATTTAAAGGAATATTGTGGACCATTAAAAGATGCCAAAGATCTGGAAGATTTCAAAAAGATATACAAAACAGCTAAATAGATAAAACGTTTTTCTGAAGTGCTAATATTGATGTATAGTGTATTGTTATTAGCTAGTAGTTGTCTTTTATGATTGTTTTAATGTCTCTTTTGTAAAAATGATTGTGAAATCCCTTAACTAAAATAAGTTAGTTATCACTATCCCATAAAAGTTATAATATTACATAATGTTACATAACATGTGTTAATTAACTAGTTGGTACTTCCTCCATTTATCTGTTCATCCATTCATCTATCTATGTATTTATCAATCCATCTATCTGTCTATCAAACTATATCCATTCATTTTGGTCTGTCCATTAGTCTGTCTACCATTTATAGTATGGATGGCCAAACAATGTTGATTGTACAAGTAGTAGATCATACCTTTGTTACGAGATGATCCATGATCACTACTAGAACCTGATGTATTATTAGTTACTATCAACAGAAAAATTACATTCCATTATAAAGTAATGATATATATTGGGTGTGACTCAGAAATTTGTTAAAATCTGTACATACTAAATCATGATGATTTTAAATTGTTAAAATTAGTAGATGTAATTTTTAAAGAATAATAACTTTATAATCACTGACAAGACTGTTTATCAATACAGTATATGGTTGGTGATACTAAACATCTGGTTAGTGCAAATAAAGAATCACAAGAACAATTAACTGACACAGTTACTAAAACTGTAGAAAGTATTCAATTATCTGTTGAATTAGTTAAGAAAGGAATCTCATGTTTATCTTCCAATAGCATTGAAATTTAGGTAACTTTAGTATTCAAATACTCCTTGTTATTAGTCTATTAATATAATGTAATTATTACTGTTATCAGTTGTAAGAAATGTTGCTAGTGTTCTTGTTAATTTTATTGATTCCACTTGTGCAATATCAAGTAAAAGTGTAGATGACCCAACTATTTAGAAGATGAAAGATACTGCTAAAGTAAGTACTACTTACTAGTAGTAGGTATATGTTATAGTTGTTCTTTAGAACATAACTAAAACAGTTAAGAATGTAGATGTTGTTGTTCAAAGTGGACACTGTATGAGAGAACTATTGATAGTAGTAAAAGTTTTCTAAAGGTTTGTCTGTTATATGCGTAAGTTAAGTCCTAGGTATAGGAATGAGACTTAGACACCTAGGTATGTGAATTCAAGTATCAATCATAGACACATTGATACTTACATATTATAAGTAAAGGAATGAGTTTTTCCAGACTCCAGTATAGGACATGAACAATGGACATGATTTTAATTATACATTGATTTTAAAACAGAGAGATCCTAATCCATATTCCTATAAATTTTATAAAATTCCCTAAAGCTTTTTATAGTTAAATATAATTATAGCTAACTATATACCAATGAGTTTCTACTATGATTATATCACTTATGACATTTGCCATATGTAGTCATGACTCCACTAGATGAAGACAAATGTTCCAAAATTAATGACTAAGAAAAAATTCCATAGGAAAAATTAGTTTGTCATGTAAATAGAGAAAAAAGGTGGAACTTATTCTTTTTCATGTAAATATAGATTAGAGTAAATAAAGCTTCTAAGAACAGACCTTATATTGAAATGAGTATTGAAAAACAAATTGCTGCAAAAATGAAGGAAGTAGAATCTCTTCATATAACAGGTAGTTGTTGTCCATATCACTTTTTTTAATGCTCTTTGTTTTGTTTTGTTTTGTTTTGTTTGTTATGTAAGTATAATGATTAATATCATCTTTTTTTTAATTTCCGTACAGTCTAAAACCGAATTACCATTAAACTTCAATTTTAATAATATTTTGATAACTTCCTTTTTGCTAATTAGACACGTAGAATTATTCATAACTCTTAAGGTAGGTGGAATATTTCAATATTTACAAGCCTCACCCTTCTTTGTGACCAGAATATGGATAACCCGCTCGAACGTTACAGGAAAGCCGTTATTGATGTCTTTAATTCTCAATATGCCAACCTCAGTTCAGCTCTACAAGGATGTATAACAAAATTTACAGAGGAAGCATTTGCTGTTAGTCTGATATCTGAGTCTGTTATGAGAAGCGAGAATTTTGCTGACATAGCTAACGAATTTAAAACTGGATTGAAGTTGGGGAAGACCGTCGAGGAAATACAGACACTCTGTCATTGTCTTGTTAGAATTCTAGAGGATCTTGGTGGACCAGCAGCAATTGTTGGTAGGAATCTGACAGCAGAGCTGTCAAAATTAGCTCCCCAGTATTGTGGTAAGTCAATAACAACATGCAGAGACATTCTCAGTTTAATTTTGTTAGAATAAATGGAATTAATTAAGTGTTACCTTTAGAAGTGGAAATTAGAAATATATGCAGTATTTTTTAAAATCTCACTGTTCTGTAATCAAATGAGCCTCAATTATCATGTAACTAGTATTAGGTTGTGGAATTTCTGATCTGTGACTAGTGCTCTAGTTTTCTGATAAAGTTAGTGGATGTCTGATGTGTTTTGAATGGTACAAACCATTTCTGTCTAGCTCATTCCTAGCGAGAAGTATAACAGTGAATTAGTGTTCATTCTTGACATGAAAAGAAAACATGATAAACTATGTTTGTGAATGTGTGGCCTTGTCATTCTATTTGTATTGTTTCATATTATATATTCATCTCCTGTTAACAATGAAGCATTTGATTACAGCTATTAATAGTATTCATATCAAAGACACCAACTGTGTTTGTATATACAATATTGGGATGCACTTAGTGTATGGAGATCATACAGTGCTGGTGGGTGGGGCTATTTGTATAAAAGCTATGATTACATAATACAATGCACTGTTAAAATCTGTTATTTTAATAATTAATTTGTAATTTACATAGGTGGATTACTATTGAATCCATGATTAATACAATTACTTAATTATAAATTTACAATTGTAATTTGTAATTTACATAATTAATTTGTAATTTATATATTTATGTATTTAAAGTTGATAGTGTTACTGAGAGTGGAAGTCATAGATGGGACTCATTAGCTAGTGGTCTTGAAAAGATTGGAGAAGTTTCTACTGCTGACAAAATAAAAGAATTTAGTGAGTGAATATAATTATATAGTGTGTAGTTTTCATATATATCATATATCAGACTTGTGTTTATTAATCTTTTCTTTTTGTATAAGTTTTATCTGCTCCAGCCTGTCAACTGTTACACAAATACTCTGATAGATTGTTACCACTTAGTCTTCCTGTTAAGATTCTGCAGATGTTATACACTGAGAGGGTGATCTCTAAGGAGACGTTAGATGAAGTCAACAGATTGGGAGGAGTACTGGGTGATGGCCCATTAAATGCACTATATACTACAATGTCTGAGCAACCAGTCAAATTAAAGGTGTTCGCTAGTGTCTTATTAAAATCTAAACAAACAGCACCTATTGCTAAAGACATGCTCACAGATTATGGTAAGTGTTAGTTTGTATGTTTGCAAGTTATTATTGTTTTTTGATTTACAGAAAAAATATTTCCCTCACAATTTTATCTCCAACCCACCTTTCAATATGATTTTGATCAAATGAAAATGAACCTGGGTAATCTTTTTTACACTGTTTCTCCTCTTATTAATAAGGGCATTCCTTCATTGCAAGAGCTTAAAACATATCTTAGGATGTGTTTCCGAGAGCTAAGACCTCTGTTAGCAACAGCCGAGTCTTTTAATGATGTTATGGAGATTGTGCTAGATAAATGTACTATTATTAATATTTGCTGTTTGGAAGGTATTGTTGGTCGATACGATATTTCAGAAGCTAGAGCACATATTGAAAATTACAACACAACAGTCGATATATTTTGTAAGAAGGTCAAAGCTAATGTATGCTGTAATCAAAGCTTCATAATCTCTTCATGTTCTCATCAACTCACCTGTGAAACTATTGTATTCATTGTTGAGTGGGAGGCTGACAAGCACACTCTCTTTGAAATTAAAGGGTTACTGTCAAAAGCATTTGAAGGTATGGCAAAGTCAGTACAAGTTAAAGCAGTAAATGAAGGCAATTCCATCATTGTTACCTGCTATGCTCCACACAGTTTAATTGATCTTTTGCTAATGACAGCAAAGGAAAATCTTGATTTATTGAAGCAGTTGGGTGTCATCAAAGTAACAATCGGCTACTGCATCATTTATGATGAACATCAAAAAGACAAAGTAAGGAATTAATAGTTTTAGGCAATAGTTGCTGCTAGTCTAACAAGCTAGACCCTTGTCTTTGCTGATGAATGACAAGGGTCTAGCAAAGATCACAATTGATTAAATTCCAGTTGACTAATCAGATTTCACTACCCAGATTTTGAGTAATAATCTAATATGTAGGAGGTTGGAAGTAAACATTGTTGTTAGATCTCTGATGTAATGCTATTACATTGGAAAAACTCTAATTCTTATTATATAGGTGAGACTGTTTTATTTCTTTACCTATTGGTTTTAAAATTTATTAACCTTCAAATGTAACCAGATTCACTAAAACGTGAGATTTTTTGGTTGCTAGTATATATAATTGTGGCTTCCTTTTTTATAATTAATTGTAATTGTATACTGACCTATTCTAGACCCTTCTAACATATCACTGAACATGAGGGTCTACCTTGATAGTCTGTTACTAGTATAGGTTATATACCGAGGTAAAGGTTTCCATGAGATTTATCAACCGAGCGACGAAGTCGCGAGGTTGATAAATGCCATGGAAACCGTACCGAGGGTATATAACTGGCTTGTACCATGAAATGGTCGGCCATGGCAACAATATCATGCACAAACCTGCTATATAAAGGTCGTCTAGCAACGTTTTTTTCATTGTAACGACGCAAATTCAAAATGGAAGACGAGTTGGACTATAATCTTTCTCAGGTAGATGCCCATTTATTTGACCACGCCTTAACCGATATTGTCGCTAGCGATTCGGCAGTTCCTTCAGCCCTACCCAACGGTGAACCTTTAACTTTTCAAAGTGACGAAAGTGTGGAAGCAGCAAAAACTAATTCCATTCCCAAAAACACCTCTCGCAATACTAACTGGGCAGTTAAGGTCTGGAAAGACTGGAGGAGTCATAGGCGAACGGCATTTCATATATATATATTTCATTCATTTATTATTTATTTTTGAATTACCGCTACTAGTAAAAAAATTGTCAACCCTGCTAAAAAAATTGTCAACCTCCGCTAAAAAAATTATCAACCTGACTGATAACAATCAGAGGTTGATATGAAATTTATCAACCTCATTTAAAGCAATCTGATTGGTCAATTCATACTAGTCATGGTACAACATATGTTGTTTATGGATATATAGGAAGTTAGAGCTATAGTAGAAGAAAATACAAAGGAGTTGAGAAGTCGACTGAAACAACAAGAAACTATTAGCAGAAACAAGACTATGGAAATAGCATCTATCAGTAAAAATGAAGGTACAGACCTGTTCAGTATAGTTTAGCATTAAGATAGTCTGTTAAAACTATTCTTTGATATGAATGGTATGTCAGTCACTGTACCTAAAATTGCATGGTGCACCAATATGACAGAATTTGTTTCTATTCCTGAATTTTATATATACCTACTGGAAAATACATGTTGTTTATATAGAAATGAAACAAAGTAAAGAAAGAGTTGAAGAGTTAAAGTTACTTCTGAAACTGAAAGAAGGTATCATTATGACAATAGCTATCATTGTCAACTGTTGTCTTTGTTACAGATACTGAGAAGGAGTTACTATCAGTATCTATTGAGAGACAGAGAGAGATAGAGACACTGCAGAAGATAACAACATCATTAACTTTACGATCAAGAGATAGAAGTAAACAGATTGAGGTGTTAAAGCAGAGCTTAAGAGGTAAGAGACAATTGTCACTTCTCATGTTATTATTGCTAGATCATAAACCAGTAACTAATCGAAGATTAAAGAAAAACCAAACTCAGCAGAGTAAAAAACATTCAATGACACGAATCAGTAAAACTACAGGTAATAGTAATACAATATAACATGTTTATTAGATATGATAATATTATTTTGTGAGTAGAGTCTCAGCCAATATCAAAAGTAAAGGATCCATTCAAGGGTTCAGCTGATAACAGTTCTTTATCACATCAAAGTAAGTTATATTTCTTTATAATTATGTTAATTGTTGACATAATGTTACATCAATGCCTTGCTTCAGTGTATGTTAGTACTAATGCCTTATCGTAGCGGCTGGTAATGTAAGACTAAACACTTTTATGTATTTATATAAATTTATAATTATTATTAAGCACATTAGTGCTTAGTATGGATGGATCAGCCCACATAAAATGGCTTTCACATTTAATCTATTATATCACAATTCATTCAAATAGCCATAAATTTTGACTTATAAGCTATTTAAGCCCCTGCTTGCCATTATCAACTCTTTCACAGCTAGTAAGACTTACAATATCATTATAAAGTGTTGCTAAAGTGGAGAACTGGGAACTAGCTATACAGCCATGTTTTCTATTTCCTTCTCCTGCACTAACACAAAAATTGGCAAAGTTTGCACTATATGCATGACCTTATAAGTATAGAAAGAGTACATAGTAACAGACTATGCACAACTTTTTCATAACCAGAAATTGTGAGATCCCTATCTTGTTTTTTAACTGTTACAACTATCCAATTATACACATGCATAAAAAGATGTCACCCAGGTTTTAGCAACACTGACTTGATCGAATCTTGTGTAGTTCCACAAAAATACATTGATCTCAACATTACAATTAAAAAACATCTTAAAATATGTTCCATAAATGTCTTTAAATGACTAGCTTAAGTGGAAGTGTGTTGTTTGTGAAGAACAACTCATATTTTTGTCATCAAAGTATGCATAGTACCTCTAAATATACTCTGATATCTAAGAGCAAAAATTATAGTCGATACTTATTTTGTCAATCGCTAAACTATGATTTATCATAGCTAATAGTGTGTATGAGTGGCCTATACATAATAATTGATACATGAGTGTCTCATTGTTCCATAGACAAGACATATAGTTCACTTTTTTGTATAACTTAGTATTACTTGTACCTATGACCATTCATAAAAACTAACTACACATTACTTTGTCTCATAAAGACTGACATGTACCATTTAAACACTCTGCTGTGACAGAGTAGCCAGCCAGATATTTTTTTGTGACCTGTTTAGTGAATTTCTATACATCAGTCAGAATGCGTACAGTCTGGTTGCCAAACACCTACTCTTGAAAGAAGGGCATCTATCTATTACTGTGATATCATAATAAAAGAATCATGGTGACACACCCACATTTTAGTAGTCTATTTGTAATTATGTATGTTTGTAACTCCTTATAAGTAACTACTAGCCAGAGTGCATAAACTACTAACTGTTTGGTTCCTACTAGTCCCAATTTTTGGCCCACTTACATTTTCTTAAAGATTGTTATACTTAAATTAGTCATTGCTTATTATTCTTGAGTGCAATGTAATACTAACAGTCTATAGCTTAGATATTATCAAACAATAGATACAGCATTTGTCTGTTTATCACTGTAGTACAATTTAACAAATGGTCTCCAAATTGTTTTTGTTCTGATCCTTTTGGTTTTGTTACAGATGCCTCCAATGCTATCTTTAAAGTTGAAGTAGCTCCAGAAGAGCTTCTGAAAGAATCAGATTCTCATCCGAATCCTTTTAATTTACTTACAGATACTTCCAATGCTATTGCTAAGGTTGAAGAGGTTCCCAAAGAGTTTCTAAAGCTAGTGGGAGTTATAGAAGATGCTAAAACGTTGATAGATGAAGCAAGAAGCAAGGATAAAGACGTTGCTACTGCCATTATCCAAGCAAATGAAGCTGTTGATACTGCTTTTGTTCTTGCTCGTTGCTATATCACCAAATGTTATGAGGTTGCTGACTATATCTGTGCTGAAGAAAAAAATGTTGTCAAAGCAATAGAGGAAGGAAATGTGGCAGGATTCAAATATTTTCTCAAGGAAGTTTTGGATAAGTCAAAAAAATGTCAGAAAGACATTACAACTCTTTTACACTTTATTGAAAAGGAGAAAGAGAAAATAGTTAAAGAAGACAAGAAAGCAAAAACAAAGAAATATGAAGCTGCAGCAAGTGATAGAAATAAAAGTATTGCAAAAGGTGTAGCTGGTGGAGGATTAGTTGCTGCTGGAGGTGGAGTGATAGCAGCTGGAGCTCTTTTATTTGGACCTCAAGCAATTGTAACTGTTCCTGCATTACTGGGGGTTGGACTATTTGGGGCTGCAGCAGGTACAATATATAGTGCCATGTGGGGATCTTCACTCTACCAATTTTATGGAAAAGCCATCAAAGCCTTTGAAGAGTTGAGAGAAGCTCTTGCAAAGATTGAAAATGCCCTAAAGAAAGTTAACGAACAACTTAAACTAGGAATTGATAATAATTTATATGACATGAAAGAAAAGACTGACAAGTTGGACAAAGACTTTATAAAGAGAAGCATTATTAAAAAAATGGGAACAGTCAAAGTCCAATCAGAACATTTAAAGGAGTACTGTGGACCATTGAAAGATGCCAAAGATCTAGAAGATTTCAAAAAGATATACAAAACAACTAAATAGACAGTGAAACACTAAAATTTGCATGTTTTTCTGAACTGTTATGCTGTTGTGTAATGTATTGTTATTAGCTAGTAGTTCTCTTTAATGATTGTTTAAATGTCCCTTTTGTTAAAATTATTGTGAAATGCCAAAAGTAAAATATCCTACTATCAACTTGCTATTTAATAAAATAATGAATTCTTCAATACATCATGTAGACATTCACTCACTAACAAACAAGTAATGAATATAATTATACTACATTGTGGTATGCTACTAATAAATAAAATATTACTGTTATAGGTTATATCACTAGTGGGTGGGATATTACATTTTGTAACTGGATAGTTTATTAGATCTAATGTTTGAAGGACTTGACAGCAAACATCACTTGATGTCATCTCTGATGTGTTGTCTTAATTGTCTACCACCAACGAACAACTAATAATGTGACTATATTATATATATATATATATATATATATATAGGATACTATGAATATAGTTAGATCAGTGCCCACCTATGACAATAATATCAGTAATTTGGTGTTAACATAACATGTAACAATAAAACATTTTTGCTAACCAAACAATAATGTTCTTGTATTTTGATATTACTATTCAAATAATATAGTTTACAATGCTACACATACTTAACAATGATAAATTCCTCTAGAGTAGTGTATATGGTGACAATATGTTGTGGGAGGGAGATGTTATAGTAATATCTTCATAGTACATACTATAGTATAGTCATCATAATACAAGAATTTTATTTTTCAAAAACTTTTAATCATTACTAACAAAAAGTAAATGTTTTTCAATAACCTAAATCACAAGAACAAAGTAAGGATATACTCACTAGTTGTGTCCAGTTCATTAGCTACTATCATTAATATATTATTTCATCACATAACAGAAGGTAATGAAATCTTCTAATGTTAATGCATCTTTTAATGGTTGGCAATGGTCTTTTAAGTAACTTGCTTTACCTATCACCTTCCTTATAGCTTGAATAGTAGAACTTTTGTTATCTTGATGTTGATAATAGAATCGTTTGTTTACAAGATAATCATCTAATGTCAGTTTAAAACAAGAGTTGACTCCACCTAATCATTTCTCAATGTTGTACAGATGAAGTTGTATTTCATGTAAAATCTCCTGATGAGAAACCTGAGTCTCTCCTTTCAAATGTATTATTATACCCATTAATCCACCTATTATAGCACCGAGAACTACCCCAGTCAAAGCAGTAGTTTGTAGATCACATTGTAATCCTATCACAATACCTCCAACTATAGCTCCACCTAGAACTCCACCCAGAACTATGCTAGCTACAGTAGTCATTTCATGGTTTGGTTCTAATTTTATTTTCATTGCTGTTCTAATATATAGACCAATTGTTGTAACCATTTCACCAATGACAGCTCCAAGAACAGCAGCAGATAGACCAGTCTGTTCATTATCATATCTTGATGTTTGAAGATTCACTTTTAATTCTATGACATCACTTCTCAAATAGACTCCTACTGTTCCACCGATAACAGTCCCAAAAGCTACAATAGCAAGGGCAACCACCACAACATTCAAATCAGTTCCCATGACTTCACCTTTAACAAAACCCATTATTTTAGCTATTGTACCAATCACAGCTCCAACAACTATTCCTGCTACCACAAGTACTCCAAGATCACAGTATAATCCCAGTAGTATGCCTCCAAGAATACCCAGTGCCATACCTGCTACAATCCCTATTCCTGTGTTTATCAGAGATTTGTTTTTCCTTGTCAGTTGATCCTCTTATTCATTAAAGTGTCTCTCTTCTCTCTCAATACTCTAAAGAGTCTGTAGGTCTTTATGACATCCTTTTGATTTAAACAAAACCTCTTCCAAGTAATCCCTGAATTGTTCCAAATTCCCTTCTTCTATTGCTTTGATAGTGTATTGTTCCTCATCACAGATATACTCAGCTAACTCATGACATTTGGTGATATAAGATCGAGCATGAACAAAGGCAGTTGACATGGATGGCTTTTCTTTCAAATCAGAAAGCAACTTAGAGAGCTCAGTTGAAACAGCTGGTGTTGTCTCTGTGACAGTATTGACAAGTGTGTCAAGTTCATTGACACAACTATCAATGGAAGAACTCTGCTCTGTTTCTTTGGAGGCCATTTTGCAACAGTTGATATACTGGAATGTCAGTGTGTTGGGTATTTTTAGAGACTATGAATATTGTTATAATGATCTACCCACCTCTAGAGTAACTCCAAATATGGACATTATTGTGACACACATATTATATGCAGGCATATATTGTGTGAAGGTTTTCATACTACATCACAGTTTGTTAACCTCGCTGTGCGTGGGCGCATAGCGAGGGTACTGTAGTCTGTTTGTGTGTGTGTGTGTGTGTGTATGTGTCTGTTACCAGAGTTGTTTTTTTGAACTGCTATAACTTGGCAACCGAAGCATTAGCAGCTACCAACGTTTAGCAACGAATAGAAAAGCATGTGGACTTTATAACAGTAGTGTCAAGAACATCGTCAAGGAAAACAGAAGCTTAAAACTCGCAAAAGAATTTTCAGGCTGCAGAGGTCAAGTGCCGTTTCTCGAAAAGTAAAAAACTTAACGTGGAGATTTTTTAGTATGTTGTAAACAATCTCAGAGGAGTACGGATCAACAAGACAGAAGGCCGTTGGTCGAAGTAATCGTTAGAAAAGTTCTGAAAAATGTTTTGTGGACTTGGAGCGAAGTAACGCATTCTGGAAACGTCTCCAAGCACTGAAAAGACTGCTACTAATAGATAATATATCGATTTATATTTGTACCACGGGACGTTTCCAAAGAAAGTTTCATCTTCAAGTTACAATAAATTTTGTATATGAAATATTGATAGATTTTAAAGGGTCATGTAAAGACTCAGAGAAACTTTTCATCACGAAAGTAGCACTTAATCTTGTTTGGGAATTGAATGATACTATCACTTATTCAGTTACTGCTTCACAAACATGACAAATTTGATTTGTCCCTAAGTTTAAATAACATAAATTTAGGTGTGGAAGCTGTGGTGAATCTGTTCAGACTATTGATATAACAAAACATGCCAACCTTTTATATATTCACATAACAAAGACTTCAACATTGTTAGTCAAACATATTGTATGTAACTAATAACATTTGACACCAATTGTTATGTTTAATAGAACTGACTTAACTGAGTGCCCGGTTGTTCAAGTACAGGTATAAAACATTAGACAAGATGTATGTAGCTATACAAGAAAAGATATACATCTTATTTGTTAACACTGTATGTGTGTTTATTTGTATCAGAAAACTACATTAAAAGTAGGCAGTGCCATTTACAAACTTGTGGGAATGGTGAAATATCATAATAGACACTACTCTTCATTTATACATTCCATATCAGTGACACTAATGTATGTACAAAATTGTATTTCATACAATCAATCACCAATAATACAGGTTACTCCTGTTAGTACAGCAACAATCATTCAACAAGATCCATTCATGCTTTTCTATCAATTAGATGAAGGTACAAATGTACATGCACTTTTCATATAAAAAATGTAAACTTGCAGGCAATAGAAACAACACATTGTCTATGTCATCCATTATGTGTCTCACTACAATGGACTACCTAACAGTTGAGGTGAATACTATCTGTATACTATACGATCAGTCTGAATAAAATAATCATTTCAGGTCATTAAAGCATACACGGACATCGTAGCAACAAAGGCATTAACAACAGTATGATAAACCTTACTTATTATTGTGAATTATCTGTATTGTCAGAACGGAAAAAGTTTATGTATTAGGCTCTCAGTTATCAAGAAGTTATGTTTAGATGGATACAAGTCAGTTACAAAATTGCATAGAAATGTATGTGAACAATCTTTAAAGCCTTTACTGGTACACAGGTCAACCTTACAGGACAAGATCTACTACTGTGTGTTATTAACCATGCTACATGTCATTGGACATTACTGGTACAAAATATCAGTTACATATTACTATATTACAACTTTTGTACACAAAACAGGTTATAGACTTCAACCAGAGACAAGCAGAATATTTTGATTCATACAAAGGATCTGTGCAAAGTTATTGGACAAAATTAAAGTACTATAGTCCTTACTATAAGAACATTCTTTCAAATTCAAATCAGGTTATTCTTAGAACACAGATGTATTGAAAGAAACATACCAGTACCTAACTGGGATCAATGGAAGTATATTCACAGAACAGTATGTAATAGAAGTGAGGTGTGTATTATGACTGTTTAATTGTACGATCAACCTCTCCAAACTAATGGTGTAGACTGTGGTGTGATTGTCACACAATTTGCTTATTGCTGTGTCTTTGATATTACTTGGGATTTTGATCAGGTATTAAAATTACACAGTGACCATACTTAAAACTTCCTTTAACTATAGGAACACATGGGACTGTTAAGGAAAATATTAGTGGAAGAAATTTTATGTGGACAATTGTTGTGAGTCTTTGTGATGCATACTTTGATCCATTTTCAACTATAAATTGCAGAGAATATAATATCAGAGCATCACTACTACAGTCACCAATTCCTTTGAGTGGATTCAACTACCAACCTGTCTTTCTAGAACCTGAAGAAGCTAAATGCCTACACAATCCACTAATTAATAAACCTGGGGTTGTTAAGCCAGCGTTAACATCTAAAACCTCTCTTTTTTTGAAAAAGAAGAATAAAACAATTAAATCTGATGACTTCAACAATGACTTTCTGAAGAAGTCAGTATTATTTCATGCTACCTCTATTAAGACAAAAAGTGATACACAAGTTTATACAAAGTGTGCAGCTAATACTGAATGTAAAGTACACATATTATTGTTCACTGATTTGGTAACAGTTACAAAACTTCCAACAAATCTATCTAAGTCAACTGGTGAAAAACATACATGTTCAATTTGTGGACAGGGTTATTCATTTCAAAGTGGTCTCTCAAAACACATGAGGAGTGCACATAATGATGTGGAAAGTGGTCTGGTTACATGTACTATATGTAATAGCAGGTTTGTGTACATGTGTTTATTACCTTTTTAATTCATGTCTTTTACCAAAGAGTGGTAAGTCTTCAAAAACTACCTACATCTTCAATCAAATCATCAGATGTCTATAGAAGAAAAGGAGATAAGTTTCAATACATTAGAAGAATTTTATGAATGGAAGGAAGAGTTTGAAATAACTACACGTTCCTTATTTGTTCTTAAGTGTGCACCACAGGTCTCCTCCAATGGAATGAAGGTGTTTTACTATTATTGTAACAGGGCAGGCACATACAAATCTGAGGGAGCTGGAAAACGTCAATTAAAAACACAAGGAACAGCAAAGATAGGATCTCAGTGCTCTGCTTATATCAAAGCAGTGCAGGACATCAAAACACACAAAATTCATTGTCCCTATTGCCCTACACACTATAATCACACAACACAGTTAGCTTATCTACGAATACCTTTGACAATTCAACAGGATATTGCTAAGAAGCTTAAAGAGGGAGTGAGTATGGAGCATATTTTAGATAGCATTTGTGAGTCAGTTTATAACAACATCAACTGAGAACACTTAATTAACAGGCAAGACATCCACAACATAAAAACTTAATATAACATAGAGGGTATTAATCGTCATGCCAACGACTTAATTAGTGTCAACGCCTGGATATTAGATATGCAAGTGCTTCCTTATAACCCCATTTTAATTTATATAGAGCAAGGGAGATCACAACCAGATAATTTAGACAATTTGGCAGATGATGATTTTCTGTTATGCATTCAAACAGAATTTCAGAGGGATATGCTAAAGGCTTTTGGGTATGATACAGTATGCATAGATACCACACACAGCACCAACATATATCATTTTAATCTAACATATATCATTTTAAAGTGTATAATATTTCTTTCTTACCTCTGATTAGTGTTGTTATATCCTCTCATTGCATATAATAATAATAAATACAAATCTGAGGCATAAGACCTTCTTCTTTATTATCTTTTGATCCTTGGTTATAACAGGTCCTTTAGCTTCCAGCGTCTTTAGTGCCTCAATGTGGTGGATCACGTGCTGTACTAAGTACTTACATGTGAGCTAACACGTGAGCTAGTCCTTGTAAAACCGAGAATACAAGGGGTTAAATTTTTGGATAACCTTCGGCTAATGGCTATCGACTTGTTCTCTGCTGTTAAAGATGGAGATACGGACTCTGTACGAACTTTATTAACTTCCAGACGTTGTTGATCTCACCTTAATGATAGAAATGAATGGGGGGACACAGTACTCCACTTGGCATCAGAAGCTGGTAATTCTGAGGTCTGTCAAATGTTGATAGCAGGCGGAGCTTCTGTAACAGTAAGGAATAACAGAGGAGAAACTTGTTTACATCGTGCTGCTGTTGGTGGTCACACTGATTGTGTAACTGCTATAGTCGGTAAGTTTTCAGTATGTGATATGTACATATCTTTGTGTGTATGTATTAGAACGTGACAATGATCCAGAAGCAGTTAATTCACAAAATGATGCAGGCTATACTGCTTTACATCATGCTGTAAAACATGGCACCGTAGATCTCATTCAGGTCCTCTTGCGTTATGGCACTAATAGAATGTTAGAGAATAATGCTGGTGAAACACCATATATGGTCGCTCATAAGTACCAACAATTTGAAGCTGAACGTCTGTTGTTGAATATAGAACAACAACATGGTAAGTAAAATTATCCTGTGAATTTATTGTCACTTGCTTTGTAGCTGACAAAGCAATTCAAGAAATGAACAGTAAACCCAAAAGATAATTGCTGCATATTCAAAAGCTCTTAAATATGCTCATAAGCCAGTGTCTCAAATCAAAGTATTTTTGGGTATAAATTAAAATATCACATAGAAATATTTCATATTTATATCACATAGAAATTCTGATGGTAATCTTCAAAAAACATTTAGAGAACAAGAGGTTAGTTATTATGTGTATAATTTGGTTATCTCTTAATCTGTACAGTCTCCAGATAAACAATATAATGGAGACTTGGTCTCGTATGATTCCATAAGAAATTGGCTTGCTGAACATTGTATACCACTTGTTAGAGAAATCACCTTTCAAAATGGCGAGGTATATTTTCATAATTATTGGTAATTAGTTAATTATTTCATTAGGAACTCACTGAGGAGGGGCTTCCCTTTTTGATTCTTTTTTTATCACCCGAAACAAGCAGATGTTAAGACTGTATTTCAGAGGAGAGTGGAGGAAGAATTAATTGACCAGAAAGGTTTATCTCCACTAGTTAATAATGTTATGTAATGTTATGTAATAGGTTCTGTTAATTTTGTAACTGCTGATGGAATCAAATTTGCTCATTTACTAAGTCATCTTGGAAAATCAAAGAAGGTTTGCAGCAGTTTTGTAATAACTTTATTTATTGACTTAATAATAGGATCTACTTGTTTTAGTGATTGACAATTTTCGTCACATGTATGTCTATCCTAACTTTGATGATATACAGTCAGTGAAACCACACCCATTAATTACTCTTATTGTTAAATTTTATATATGCAGTGTAAAGGTAAATTAAAACAATTTATTAAGGACCTTCACAGTGGCAAACTACATCGTGAATTTCTTTATGGACCAGGGGTAAGTACAACCCCTACAATTTATTATTAACATTATCAATAGGGGCATCATCATGGAGGACAACAGCACCAACCTCCCCAGCAACCCTAGGACCATGAGAAGAAGGCAGCTGAGGGAGATCCTCCTCAACAACCACCTAAGAGTACTTTTAAGAATCTTCAACCTGTAAATTTGTGATACAGTTTACTAGAACATGATGAACTATAATATATTTTGTTAATTTATTGGTTTAAAAATTACTGTAATTAGGTTTATATACAAAACTTTAACAACATTTCTGAGCACAAACAATCACTAGTACTCCACTTAACAAGGACCTATATAGCAAACCTCATAAAAATTTGAAGTGATTTCACTACCTATCTATCACTTTAGGCCTTTTTGGCTTGAGACCATGGTCCAACCAAAAATTGAGAATTTTGTCCACACCACAAAATCACTTGAAATTTTATTGGAGTTAGCTATATAGATCCTTCTTAAATGACATTATTATTACTGTTATCAAATGTGCTAGATTTTTAAAAACATATTATAATAATACCCTTTGTTCTACTAGTACATTAATTTTACATGTACATGTAATTAATGAATTCAGAGAGATTAGTGTAAACAAGGATTGGTCCATGGTCTGTAATAAAAAATGAGCCAAGATCATATAATTACTTTTTATGGTGTTAGCTATATAGGTCATTGTTAAGCAGAGTAAAGTCTGTAAAAAAGCTAGATTCATAATTTTACATGTCCATGTACCTGTAGGTAACCAATCACTTTAAATTTCAACTATAATACTAACTACAGAGCTGTAGTACATATCAAATATTCTTAGTAGTCAATACATTTATCAGTAGATTCTCTTTCATAACATTATATAACAAAAAGATCCATAGTTATGACTGTGTTCAATGACAAGAAGAAATATTTTATTTTGTAAAAATATGAATATGTTCATAAAATAAACTCATAAATATATTAATTATAGTATTCAACCAGCAGTTAGTCCATTTCCTCATAATCATCATCCTCACTATCATAATATTCTTCCCATTCATCATCACTATCCCATTCTGTTTCATCAATTTCCCATTCTTTATCGTCACTTAGGCTTTCTTCTTCATCACTTTCACTAAAATTGTATTTCATTCGTTTACATTGTCTTTTTGAGCATTTTTGGGATACTATTTCCTCCTCATTGCTGGAAAAATATGGTATTTTTTTAGCAGGACGTTTAACTGGACTCTCATCTGAAACAGTCAGTTCATAATCTTGTTCCAGTACTAGTCTATTTTAAGTAACGTATGACATATATTTGTTACTATATTTATTACCTTGATTGCATCTCTTCCATTGGTGATATAGTTTGTTGTTTGTCTTGATCAAGTGAACTAAGTTGTATTTTCAGTTCTTTGATTGTGTTTGCTTGATCTGTTAGCTCAGATGTTAAGACTTCCTCTCTATAAAAGAAGATTGTTATCCCTCCTTCTCTCTCTCTCTCTCTCTCTCTCTCTCTCTCAGCCTTACCTTTTCAAACAACTTTTCTTATTAGCTTCCATCTTGTATTGCGGTGACAAATACTGAATTTCTAACAATTCATGTTTTTGCTGTATCTCTTCAAACTTATCTACCAAACTCTACATTAAATAACAATATTGACAGATACAACCAGTTTTAAATCTAGTCATACCAGAAATGCTTCTATAGTAAACTCATGAAGTTTGGCTACTAGTGGGATATACTTTGATCTCCTTTTGTCAAGTATCAAGATCTCTTCAACTTGAAGCTAGTTATAAGACAAGCTGTTGATATACTGAATTTATGTAGAACTGATTCTCTTTTTTTTGGTTTTGTGTAAGTTGCTGGACTTCGTTCTCTTTCACTTCAAGCTATAGGAGAATGCCTTGATATAATGTAACATTAAAGTATTGCCTTAGTGTATGTTCATACTAATGCCTTATCTTAGTGGTTGGTAATGTGAGACTAAATGCTTTTTATGTATTTTTATAAATTCATAATTATTATTGAGCACATTAGTGCTTGGTATGGATGGATGACCCCACAAAAGAATGCCTTCCACATTCAATCTGTTATATCACAATACATTCAAATAGCCATAAATTTTGACTTATAAGCTATTCAAACCCCTGCTTGCCATTATCAAGTCTTTCACAGGTAGTAAGACTTACAATATCATTATAAAGTGTTGCTAAAATGGAGAACTGGGAACTAGCTATACAGCCATGTTTTCTATTTCCTTCTCCTGTACCAACACAGAAATTAGCAAAGTTTGCACTAAATCCATGACTTCATAAGCATAGAAAGAATCCTTAGGAACACACTATGCACAACTTTCTCATAACTAGAAATTGTGGGATCCCTATCTTGTTTTTACATGTTGTAGTAGGTACCATCACAAGACTGGGTGGAGGTTAAGTTGTTAGGTTAACCAGCAATAGAGAAGTGTCAGTTGTTGTTGGTGGCATTTGTGGAGCTATTCTTGGTGTAGTTGTTGCAATTAATGTTAATAAATCATTACCAAAAAAAGCAAGAAGGAATAAATGAAATATTACAAAATATGTGTCTTCACATTTACCACATTGAGGAAAGATTTGTTGAAGCAAACACTCGTTTCAAATCATCAACAGTTGATTATCTTGTTGGTAAACAAATCCAAGGTATGTAGTAGACCTAATGGTACTCAAGTTACACATAAAGTTATACCAGAAACAAGAAAACTAAAGGACTATTGCTAACAATTAAAAGATGCAGCAACTCTAGAGGACTTCATTATGATATTAAGTCAACATTATAGCTACCTGGAAGTGTAAACAATATACATTATTTTGTTGTTGAATTTGTTAGCATTTCTATTGTAATCATATTTAGTGTGATTGTTCATTTTGTGATTGTTTTGCTGATAATAATAAAATTAACACAAAAATGAATTAACTGTACATAATATTGTAATATTTGTGATTGTATTATTTTAGACACTGCTTTTGTAAACTAGTTACAATACATATATACATTCATTGATACAGCTGTTTTCTGTGGATGAGAGGACAAAAGTAGAGGAGTGTCCGAGATATTAATTTAATAAAAATTGAACCAATAAAATAAAACATCAGCTGATGACAATTTGTTAGTAGGCAAATACTACAATCCATTTTGTAGTTTAGGAATTCTGTCTAACATTAGAAAAGTGTTAGGGTTTTTAAATACTGTCACACTCACTACTGGTTGCCAGTGGTGAGTGGAGTGTAACAATCATAGTGTATATATTGAATGCCATAGCAAAAAACGTCACTCCTCCGTTAATAACTCGAGAAGGTAAACAAATGGCGTCTAAATCAGGTTCTTGTCCTGAAACTTTTGATTTATTTACAGATGCTTCCAATGCTATTGCTAAAGTTGAAGAGGTTCCTAAAGAATTCTTAAAGCTAATTGGAGTTGTACAAGATGCTAAAACGTCGATAAATGAAGCAAGAATCAAGGATGAAGATGTTGCTACCGCCATTATCCAAGCAAATGAAGCTGTTATTATATTGCTTTTGTTCATGCTCGTTCCTATATCACCAAATGTTATGAGGTTGCTGACTATATCTGTGATGAAGAAGAAAACTTTGTTAAAGCAATAGAGAAAGGAAATGTGGCAGGATTCAAGGATTTTATCGAGGAAGTTTTGGATAAATCAAAAAAATGTCAGAAAGACATTACAACTTTTTTACACTTTATTCAAAAGGAGAAGCTGAAAATAATTGAAGAGGAGAAGAAAGGTGTAACTGGTGGAGGATTAGTTTCTGCTGGAGGTGGAGTGATAGTAGCTGGAGCTCTTTTAATTGGACCTCAAGCAATTGTAACTGTTCCTACATTACTGGGGGTTGGACTATTTGGGGCTGCAGCAGGTACAATATATAGTGCAGTGTGGGGATCTTCACTCAACCAATTTTATGGAAAAGCCATCAAAGCTTTTGAAGAGTTGAGAGAAGCTCTTGTAAAGATTGAAAAAGCCATAAGGAAAGTTAATGAACAACTTAAACTAGGAATTGATAATAATTTAAGTGACATAAAAGAAAAGGCTGATAAGTTTGACAAAACTTTTATGAAAAATAGCATTATAAAGAAGACTCAAGGCAGTTAAACTCTCATCGGATCTTTTAAAGCTATACTGCAGACCATTGAAAGATGCCAAAGATCTGGAAGATTTCAAAATGATATACAAAGCAAGTACATAGACAATGAAACTCTGAAATTTGCTTTTCTGAACTGCTAATGTTTTTGTGTATTATTATTAGCTAGTAGTTGTCTTTTTGATTGTTTAAATGACCCTTTTGTTAAAATTATTGTGAAATGCCAAAAGTAAAATAATCTATTATCAACTTGCTATTTTATGAAATAAAGGACTCTTGAATACATCATGTGGACATTCACTCACTAACAAACAAGTAATGAATATAATTATACTACATTGTGGTATGCAATAAATACAATATTACTGTTAGGTTATATCACTAGTGGGTGGGATGTCCCATTTTGTAACTGGATAATTTAGATGTAACCAATATCTGGATTATGTCATTGCATTGATCATTATTTCCTATAAAAACACGTGAATTGTTGTACTTTCTAACTATGGAATGGGCAAAGTCTTTTGAAGCTGTTGGGCTTTATTACAGAGGATACATTGATGGATAAGAGCTGGATGTGACTATGATGACATCATAATGAAATGACACTAGTGATGTCATCATATTGATGACATCACCTAAACCCTAAACCAAACCTAACATTATTAACTCTATGACACATAGTGATGTCATCATAGGACAAGTTGTTACATCATCAGTCAAGTTACACCAAGAAGCACCCGGATGGCATTGTTGAAGACCACAAGAAATCAACTGGCACAACATATGGTACTAGAACAAGTACCAGAGTTAAAAGATGTCATGAAAATAAAGCTGACTCTGCTGATAAAGAAAATGAAAACACTGAATTGAAAAATGTCTCTGAAGCTGTTAATAAGGTAAGTCATATACCAAGTGTTTGTTGATGTCAAAATTCATACATCTTATTAGAAATATATAAGACTATTTTGGAAACAAACTGTTGGCAAAAATGTGAATTTTTGATGGTGCACCTTTTTCAGTTGGAGAAAAGCGATATCTAGATTGTCAGTGTGGTACGTAATACTACAAGAGTACAGAAAAATCTAGGACAAAGACACATAATTGTGTCTACGCTCTTGAAACTCATCTTAGAGCTGTCTCCAGAAATGACCAAAAATGGTTTACTTGAGCTCTCTAAACTTATTCCCATTTTAAAGCAAAAACCAGCTCTGTCAACTGCCTTTGTTCATCCTTGATCTTATATTACCAAATGTCATGAGTTAGCTGACTATATCTGTGATATCAAAACATAACAATTGGTGCTAGAGCAGGTATCATCACAGGATTTGCTGGGGGTGGAGAGGTTGGGTTAGTTACTGGTATAGGAGTGTTGATTGTTGCAGGTTGCATTTGTGGAGCTATTCTTGGTGTAGTTGTTGCAATGTTAATAAATCGTAACCAAAACAAGCAAGATGAAATAACTGAAATATTACAAAATATGCTTCTTCACATTTACCACATTGAGGAAAGATTTGTTGAAGTAAACACTTGTTTCAAATCATCAACAGTTGATTATCTTGTTGGTAAACAAATCCAAGGTAGTAGTAGACCTAATGGTACTCAAGTTACAGATAAAGTTATACCAGAAGCAAGAAAACTAAAGGACTATTGCCAACAATTAAAAGATGCAGCTACTCTAGAGGACTTCATTATGATATTAAGTCAACATTATAATTACCTGGAAGTGTAAACAATATATACTATTTTGTTGATGAATTTGTTAGCATTTCTAATGTAATCATATTTAATATGATTGCTCATTTTGTGATAGTTTTGCTGATAATAATAGTAAAGATAATATTATTTTATAAATTTAAAAATTAATTAATTATATATACATAATATATTGATTATTACTATCTGTGGATGATATGTAGATAGGGTAAGAAGTCAGAGAAGTGTCTTGCTACAGTTTTCTTCGAGATAGCTGTTTTTCAAAAATTAAACCATAAATGATAATACATCAGTTGGTGACAGTTTGATAGTAGACCAATACAACAATCCATTTTGTAGTTATTAAATATACTCAAGTAATGAAGGAATTCTGTCTGACATTAGAAAAGTGCTACTTTATATATATTATGACACTCATTATTACTAGTGGGCTAGTGGTGGGTGGAGTGCAATTTGAATGACATTTATAGCAAAAACGTCACTCCTCTGTTAACAAATGGCGTCTAAATCAGGTTCTTGTCCTGATCCTTTTGATTTCTTACAGATGCTTCCAATGCTATTGCTAAAGTTGAAGAGGTTCCCAAAGAGCTAGTTTAAATCTAGTGGGAGTTATGGAAGATGCTAAAACGTTGATAGATGAAGCAAAGATGAAGACATTGCTACTGCCATTATTCAAGCAGATAGACCAGTCTTTTTTTTCACATTTCCTTCCTCTATTACTTTGATACAACATTCTTCTTCAATGCACAAATAGTCATCAGTCTCATATATAACATTTGGTGATATAGGAAAAAGCATGAACAAAAGTTGTTATCAATAATTTAAAAGGTGTTTAAATCATAGATATCAGAGTATATATCTATGCTTCAATTTACATCATAAGCTAAATGGAATTGTTATTGCACAGTTTGGGATGGAATTGAAACAAATGTTCATGTTTTGCTACATAGTTGTATCAGGTGTAAAATTCATTCATATGCTTACCTTGTCATAAATATGATTATGAATATGTGTTCATGTCTTATACTACATTCATAAGATAAACAAACACTAAATTGATCAAATTTTGTCACCATCAAATTAAATAGCTATACGTAGATAAACAATAGATGTAAATTCAATTACAATGGTTTTGCTAAAGCAAGCATAATAACCACCCTTGACCTAACAAGAAATGTAACAAAACATGATTTCTGTTAAATCACTATCCCAAACTGTTTAACATAATGAATATACACATAGATTAACTATTACATTATCATAAAAAATGACATTAATTTAATAGTCATTATTGATTTTGATTTTTATAGTTATATATCATAGTTCAGAGGATGCGTTATATAAACCTGTCAAAAAGAGAATCTGTAAAAATATCACTAAATTGTGATATCATTCATAAAACTTCAAGTTGGCATGTTTATATAACTCATATAAATCAATCAACTGTGATACATCTGATATAACTTATCATGAGATTTATAGTACCTGTTATTATCACCAATATAATATAGCATGTGGCCATTGAGCAATAGTTATTTAAAATCTCAGATTGGCAGGTTTGCTAATAGATTCATCAATGATGAGAGAACTGATAGAACAGGTCCATATAAGTTATACAGACCTGATGACAAACTTTATCAATTATAAGTCAGCTACTTTACTGTTTATGAAGGGAGTTTAAGCTATCAGATAAAATATGAATTTGTCATACATAAATATATATATATATGTGTGCGTGTATGCAAAATCGATATTTGGAATTACTCTAGAATGGGTGGATCATTATAACAATATTCATAGTCTCTAAAATACCCAACACTCTCTCAATGTACAGACGTTCCTAATATATCGAGTTTTTTCAACATGGCTTTCAAACTAGAAACTAAGCAGAGTTCTGCCATTGACGGTTGTGTCAATCAACTTGACACACTTGTCAATACTGTCACAGAAACAATACCAGCTATGTCAACTGAGCTCTCTAAGCTGCTTTCTGATTTGAAAGAAAAGCCATCCATGTCAACTGCCTTTGTTCATGCTCGATCTTATATCACCAAATGTCATGAGTTAGCTGACTATGTCTGTGATGAGGAACAATATACTATCAAAGCAATAGAAGAAGAGAATGTGGAAGAATTCAAGGATTACTTGGAAGAGGTCTTGTCTAAATCAAAAGGATGTCACAAAGACCTACAGACTCTTTTAGAGTTTATAGAAAGAGAAGAGAGACAATTTAATGAAAAAGAGAATCCACTCACAAGGAAAGAGTTTATTGAGAGAGAACAGAGACATTTCAATGAAGAAGAGGATTCACTCACAAGGAAAAACAACGCTCTGATAAACACAGGAATAGGGATTGTAGCAGGTATTGCACTGGGTATTCTTGGAGGCATACTACTGAGATTATACTGTAATGTTGGAGTACTTGTGGTAGCAGGAATAGTTGTTGAAGCTGTGATTGTTGCAATGGCTAAAATAATGGCTTTTGTTAAAGGTATTATTGCTCTGATCAGGGCAGTAACATTTGTTAAACCTGTGATTGATGCAATGTCTAAAATAATGGCTTTTGTTAAAGTTGGAGTAATGGGCATAATAATACATCTGAAAAGAAAGGCTCAGGTTTCTCATCAAGGGAATTCACACGAAATACAACTTCATCTGTACAACATTGAAAAACGATTAGGTGGAGTCAACTCTCGTTTTAAACTGACATTAGATGATTATCTTGTGAACAAACGATTCTATTATCAACATTAAGGTAACAAAAGTTCTACTATTCAAGCTATAAGAAAGGTGATATGTAAAGCAAGTTACTTAAAAGACCATTGCCAACCATTAAAAGATGCATCAACATTAAAAGGTTTCATTGCCCTCTGTTATGTGATGAAATAATACATTAATGATAGTAGCCAATGAACTCTACACAACTAGTGAGTATATCCTTACTTTGTTCTTGTGATTTAGATTATTGAAAAATATTTACTTTTTGTTAATAATGATTAAAAGTTTTAAAAAAAATTAATTTCTTGTATTATGATGACTATACTATAGTATGTACTATGAAGATACTACTACAACATCTCCCTCTCCCACAATATACTGTCACCATATATACACTACTGTAGAGGAATTTATCATTGTTAAGTATATGTAGCATTGTAAACTATATTATTTGAATAGTAATATCATGATACAAGAATAATAATATTTGGTTAACAAAAATTTTTTGCGTTGCATGTTATATGTCAACAATAAATTACTGATATCCCAGAAATATCATTTAATATTGTCATAGGTGGAGCACTGCATGATCTAACCATATTCACAGCTTTCTATGCGTGGTCACACGAGTAGTTGTTTGTTGGTAAGTCCTTCAAACATTAACTGAATTTGTAGTAAAAGAAATGGCCAAAGCAGTTGTAGCTAAAGTTGGACAAACATTAGCTGAAATAAATGAGATACCAGAGTTAGATGAGGGAGCTGTTCCAGACAAAAAAGTTGCTGATGCAGTAACTCAAGTGAAAGAGAATGTTAAAACTACTAGTAGAGTTGCTAGTTATCTTCAATATAGTATTTCTGAGTCTGAAACTTACTAATAGGAGTACTGAGTGTTGGAATACGTGAGTGTAGAATGGTGAATTTTTTATATTAAGGCCGTTTTTGCAACAGCTATATAATCATGTTAGATAGTATATTCCTTAAAGTATCAAGTAATTTGTTTGAATTTTTGTGATCTTGCACTATGATTAGCAGCCCCCTATACAGACATGAATATAATTAGCGGTTATACAAGACAATTATCACCCACCTCAGTGTCACAACTAATACAGTGCCAATGTATTGCAGCTTTATTAAGCATGATAATAGTGTAGTTCAACTTCTGTTTTTAGTAGCCACTGTAGATCTGGCAAGAAGTCATACTTGGCTGCATAAAGTTAATATTTAGGAATCAGTTTTAATTTAATTCATAAGTATTTACTTTCTGCTGAAGCTATAGACACTACCATTGCTATATTACAACAGGTCTGGAAAATAGTTAAGTTTATTATTATTACTTTAGTGAGACTTCTTTTAAGACTTTGTCAGTACCTGTCATATTCTTAATGGGCTATTTATTGCCAAGTGTTTTTCTATGATATATCAATGCTTTCTTTGAAGTAGAGTACATTTTGAATTCAAGGTTATTCTTGTTGTCCAAGCATTTCCTTCACATTTGAAAGACCTCCAACATACAAAGAATGGATGAAGGAAGGATGCTTAAAGTGTATAAAGAAGTTAAAAAGGGGGCTTTATCTGTCAGAAGGGCTGCATTACATACAATATAGTTTTCCAACATCAACTCTTAGTGATAGAGTAAGTGGTCCAGTTTCGTTTAATTCACATAGTGGTCCTACTTCTTACTTAACAGATGATGCAGAAGAAGAAGAATTGGTTAGTTTTGGGTTATGCTAAAACTCAGAAGGAAATTGTGGCTATTGTGGAGGAAGTGATTGCCTCAAAAGGCAATCAAGTACATCTTTCCAAATGATGGTGGGAAGGGTTTAGGCGTAAACATCCTTGTTTGACTCTCACAACTGTAGAGAAACTGTCTTATGCACAGTCAATTGCTAATGATACAGAAGTAATCAAGAAATACTTTGATATTCTGGAGCAAACACCTTTTGAAAATAATACTTCTGATTTTCCAGCTCAAAATTTTAATTGCGATGAAAGAGGGCTACCTTTAGACCACAAACATTCATCTTAGTTGACCTGTGTGATAAATAAACATACAGACATGTAACCAAAATAATTATTGATCTTACATGTTAAGGCCATGTGTTAGTTGTACACAAGGCGTGTTCAACACCTTTCACTTAACCTCATTTTAGGACAATCTTGCTGACTAATTTTTGACATTGTCTTCTAATAGAGCTGCTGTCTTCTGGTAAGAGTAATAGAGTAATAGTTGGTTGTTTCATGTGCCATCATCTTTCTAGACAAAAAACTTTTTCTTGTTCTCTCCATTGGCTGTCGTAGAACATTATGAGAAGTCTATTAATTCCTGGTTTAGGTGAGCTATTATATATAAATTCACTTACAATTAAATTGGACTTACAAAAAAGTATCTTGAAAGAATAAATGAACGTCTTGCTACTGTTTGCTCAGTCTTTATGTGGTGCGAAGATAAGTTTGAAGTTTGAGAGAGCACTTTTAGTTGCCTGTAAGTATTAACTGTCAAATGTTTATGTTTTGTCAATGAGGTTAACTTATTTAACTAGGGCAGTTTCAACATGGCAGGTTTAATATCACAGGATGATGTTGAAAAGGCCCATTCTCATCCCTATCTCATTGTCAGCATCTCATGACCCAGGACTAGCTCTGGTGAGACTGAATTGTGTATGTATACTGTACATGCATACCAAGTATATCTAGTCACTTGCATTCAAGAGCACAATCGTGTGTACAGATCAGTAGACATATTTTATTTGTGTAGTTACTGCTATCACAGTCTCTAGTACACATCTGCATGCAGGTATGTATATAGGTTGAGAAATTACCTTTCATATATGTCTACCTATGTATAGATAATGCAGGTACTACAGTTCAACAAACACGTGATATTGCACTGAGCAATCTCCAAAGAGCCAGAGAAAGGCTCACTGCTAGTGCTTGAGAATCTAAAAATGAAAGTTCTTTTAGCAGGGAACTCACTCAAGCATCATCTTTCTTAGGACAGAAGAGAAGTTCTGTGAAACTATTGGGCAAAGCAACCTTGTAAACGTGCAGCGAGAACATGGGCGCACAAACTTGTTTGTTTAAGTCGTTGTGCCCAAGACATCATACCAACTACTGATAGTGAGAAAGATGCTTTGTTGGAAGCTGGGCTTGGGGAGAAGAAGATTGTCATTGAAGATGTTGACTGCTCGGGGGAAGAGTTTTGTGAACTATTGCATGCAGCATTTCCAAAATTAAAAGATTCTGGTGGCTTCATATTTGCAAAGTGCAAGTGTAATTCACAGTTTTTAGAACCACTCTCATCTATGTGCTTAACCTCACCAAGACGTTTACAAGAAAGAATTGGTAACTCTAGAACATACATCATCCCATTACAGAGAGATTTAGACTTGACACCCTGTCAACTTTCACCTGGGGTAAGGCTTGCAGATTATTAATCTGAACATATTTATCATACATGTACACATAGCCTGTGGAGAAGTGCCTATCATGTGCTGAGGACGTCCCTGTAACAGTGTTATGTCAGCATTTGTTATCATGTATAGAGCCAAAGACTGTTTTAAAATTGTCAACAATTGTGACTTTTCTCCCACTAAACTTATCAAAGTATGCACAAGTTATATTTTGACATAAACAGGACTTTCGTTGATAGGTTGTCTTCAAAGGAGAACAGGGTGAAGATGGTGGAGGACTAAGAAGAGTACTTTGGCACCTTTTCTCATTACAACTGAAGGAATGTTACTTTGAGGATGAAGAGAATAAGAAAGTAGTTTGACATGATATTCTTGGTCTTCAGGTAAATAATGTGTGAAATTGTTTGAATGATATTGATGGTTTTAAATGTATGAAATCTGTTGCTGCTAATTATTTTCTCTCAACTCCATTGTAGACAAATGTTTTTTTACAAAATTGGCTGTTTGATGTCTGTACCTCTTAGTCAAGGAGGATCAGGCTATCTTTATATCTGTTAGGGGGTTTATGATTACCTTTGTGGCAAGGAGCTTAACGAAATCACTATTGACTACACTATTATACCTGATTATGACATCAAGCTATTAGTAAGCAAGGTAAATAAGTCATGATGACAACATTATAATTACTTCTAATTTAAGAGTGGATTCATGTGAGACTTACTGAATTAATCTAATTCTGTTGTGTAGTTTCTTTATTTTATATGTTAAAAAGAATGACAGTACTGTATTATTTATGGACTTGTTAATTGTTGTCTTAGATTATAGATGCTGTCAGCAACGAGGACATCCAAGCCCTATCAATGGATGCAATAGAAGCACTGTCCAACTGTGGGTTCAACAAGGGTCCCACAACTTTGACACTTGAAGATCGTTCTACTTTGGTCCATAGTATCACAATGTATTATACAATACTTCGATCAAAAGCTGAGCTTGATCAACTATGGAACGGACTTCAAACACTGGGTGTGGCAGATGCCACGAAGTCTCACCAGAATAGTCTAGAATCCCTTTTCACTGCTCCTTCACACCCTACTGAATTGACTTCAGATATCAAGTAGTACATGTACTCTCTGGCAATGTGTTTTTCATTTATTCCTAATAGTTATTATCAAGTCACTGTTTCAAAACAGAGTTCGCTACTCTGAGAATTCAAATCATAGAAAAGAGAAAGCGATGGCAAGATATGTACTTTTTGGTGACTATTTAGAGGATTGCAAAGGTAAGTAGTCCAGAAATTCTAACTAAAAGGCGACCTGTATCTACCAATAATGTTAAGACTTTCTCATGATGAGGTTGGTCTTGTGGTTTAGCACTCTAAGTAATTACACAATTAAATTAGTTTACAGTCTCCACTGTTTAAGTGGTTTCTTTGATGTCATTCATTAGTTACTTCATGTATACATTCACTAAGATTGGTTATAAGACTTGAATACACTGTTTTTATGTACTTTCACATTCCTTACAGGTGAGTGTAATGAAGTTTCCTTGAAGGATGTTCTCAGTCTTTTACTGGTTCATCAGCTGTACCTCCACTTGGGTTTGATATAGGTCCAACTATGTCGTTCAGCCACAATGCAGTCTATCCAACAGCCTCTACATGTGTTTTCTCACTCACTCTACCTACAAGATACTACAATGACTACAATCAATTTAAGCTCAAAACGAATCAGGCGTTTACTTGTCATGGTGGGTCTAGCTCAGTTTGATTAATGTTATGCTCAATATTATGCTCTTGATGAAACTATGTCAATCAATAATGTATCTTATCCTCATTGTATTCATTTTATGTTCAATTTATTTGTTTTCCTTGTATACTCTTGATGATGAGATTTTGGTAAAATGTTTTGTCAATCAATCTTTTTTTGGAAGAAATCTTTTCAAAAAAAGTGAAAATGTTTATGTAACTGTTTGTGTAACTGTTTTTGGAGGAGAGTGACAGTTTGATAGGAAGGCTCTTGCTAAGAAATAGCGTTCTACACCAAATTTTGTCTCGGGGTACTTTTGAAGTTCTTCTGCTAATAGGATTCTTTGATGTTCAGTTAAGAAATTAGAGGGAAGATCAGGTATGATAACAGTATTACTATCATCATCAGTACTCACTGGTCCACTACAATCAATGCCATAATCACAATCCTACAAATAAAAGCACCTGATAAGTAATACTTTCATTTCTTTCTAAATAGTACTCACAACAGTATGCTAATCTAACTTTACACATGGTATAATGTTACAGACTTAAAATCTGCTATGTTTTGTAAACTACATAGGCTAACATACATACTGTATAACATGACACTGATTACAAAATATACATACTTCAGTAGTTCCTGTAACTCCTAGTACTGCTGTACTTGTTGGTGTTTCCATCCTAGCTTGAGTCATTCCCAGAATCTATAGGTGATGTGGTGTTTGGTTATGTGCTGTACGGAGAGGATGGTTACACCATACCTCACGAAACATGTCCACTTGAGATTGTATAATTGATAGATAAACACAATGAAGGGCACATAGATCAACTTCGCTAGCTGGATCTAATAGACCGACTTCTTCCAGCGAATAGAATAGGAAGTAATAGAAACTAATGCAACCTTGATAAAGATCTCTCCATAAACGTTCTATCCTTTGGTTGTGGACACTTCTACCACAGATGAAACTTTTTTCTGGACCTCTCTCGGAATGATCGAGCATGAAGCGTCCAACTAGAACATTTTCTCCTCCATTGTCTGAACGTACACAAGATGGTAATCCATAACTCTCGACAGGTTGCAGAAACGCATTAAAAACAGTCATAGCTTTGTTATTAGAGGCTACTTTTAAGTAAACTGGAACTTGGCTATATCCATCTATACCTCCATGTATTACTAACCGCCACCTTATAAGCTTGTGATATCCATCAATGTGCCACAATGCATTGGGGCTTGCAACGTTATATTGCCAACGATGAAGAGTGCTATGTAGCCTAGTTTCCAGTCCCAAGGGGTCAACACGACGAATTGACTCTCTCACTCTTTCTCTTTGCAATATCACACCATTAACTTTAAGCAGAGTCTGTATTGATCGTGTGCCACAAGCAGGTAAGCGTGTTACAATCTCCTTAACTAGGTCATCCAAATCTTGATTAGTTATTTCACTGAATCGATTGAATTCTATCCCAAACTCCTTTAGTTTTCTTTGAATCGTACCTATTGAGCAACCAATCAGGATAGCAATTTCAGTTTCTTTAAATCCATTTTCAACCAAGAATCTAACTTGATCCTCACATATGTCTAAAGGTCGTCTCACACCCGAAGTAATCACCTCTATCTCATAGTCAGTATTTAATTGCACAATCAGTTGTTGGACTACTCTAGTCACAGCAGTGAAGTCGTGACGATTAGGAACCAGCTGTTCCAGCTGTACACACGCTTCCAATTTTTGGCCTACTAACATTTTCTTGTAGACTATTATACTTTAATTGGTCATCACTTATTATTCTTGAGTACAATGTAATACTAACAGTCTATAGCTTAGATATGTCAAACAATAGATACAGCATTTGTCTGTTTATCACTGTAGTAAAATTAAACAAATGGCATCCCAAATTGTTCTTGTTCTGATCCTTTTGGTTTTGTTACAGATGCTTCCAATGCCATCTTTAAAGTTGATGTAGCTCCAATAAGTCTCTAAAGGAATCAGATTCTCGTCTGAATCCTTTTGATTTTCTTACAGTTACTTCCAATGCTATTGCTAAAGTTGACGAGGTTCCCAAAGAGTTTCTGAATCTAGTGGTAGTTGTACAGGATGCTAAAACGTTGATAGATGAGGCAGAAAACAAGGATGAAGACGTTGCTACCACCATTATCCAAGTACATGAAGCTGTTGATACTGCTTTTGTTCATGCTCGTTCCTATATCACCAAATGTTATGAGGTTGGTGACTATATCTGTGATGAAGTAGAAAAGGTTGTCAAAGCAATAGAGGAAGGAAATGTGGAAGGATTCAAGGATTTCCTTGAGGAAGTTTTGGCTAAGTCAGAAAGCTGCCAGAAAGACATTACGACTCTTTTAGACTTTATTGAAAAGGAGAAAGAGAAAATAATTGAAGAAAAGAAAAAAGCAAAAACAAAAAAAGATGAAGCTGCAGCAAGTGATAGAAATAAAAGTATTGCAAAAGGTGTAGCTGGTGGAGGATTAGTTGCTGCTGGAGGTGGAGTGATAGCAGCTGGAGCTCTTTTAATTGGACCTCAAGCAATTGTAACTGTTCCTACATTACTGGGGGTTGGACTATTTGGTGCTGCAGCATGTACAATATATAGTGCCGTGTGGGGATCTTCTTCACCTTACCAATTTTATGGAAAAGCCATCAAAGCCTTTGAAGACTTGAGAGAAGCTCTTGCAAAGATTGAAAATGCCCTAAAGAAAGCTAATGAACAATTAAGAATAACAAAATAATTTAAGTGAAATGAAAGGCAAGAGCGGCATAAAAGACTTTATTAAGAGAAGCATTATAAAACAACTTGGAACAGTCAAAGTTCAATCAGAACATTTAAAGGAGTATTGTGGACCATTGAAAGATGCCAAAGATCTAGAAGATTTCAAAAACACATACAAAACAGCTAAATAGATAAAAAGTTTTTCTGAGGTGGTAATATTGATGTATAACGTATTGTTATTAGCTAGTAGTTGTCTTTAATGATTGTTAATTTAAATGTCCCTTTTGTTAAAATTATTGTAAAATGCCAAAAGTAAAATATCCTACTATCAACTTGTTATTTAATAAAATAAAGAACTCTTCAATACATCGTGTGGACATTTACTCCCTCATTAACAACAAGTAATGAATATAATTATACTACATTGTGGTATGCTACTAATAAATACAATATTACTGTTATAGGTTATATCATTAGTGGGTGGGACATTCCATTTTGTAACTGAGCAGTTTAGATGTAACCAATATCTGAATTATGTCATTGTATTGATCATTATTTTGTGACTTCTATTATGGTTCTAGATGCACTTGGGTGGACTCCTATAATATATTCATATTATATTTACTTGGTATAAATATGTCAATGTGGAATCGTTCTCTCATAAAGAATGATCATGTTTCTACTGGAGACTGTTTTAGACAACTAAACTGTAAAAATCTAATTCATTGAAATTTACTACTTGGACTGAACAGTGTTGTCATCATGTCCTCAATTAATTTGTTGTTAAAATATTAGGAGAGCGAAACGTTTTAATAACAAGTTATTAAACTTTTATGTGAACTTTTTAAAACTATAAGGCAAGACATTTTAGCAGAATATTTGAAGTAATAGTTACTACAAAAAAGCAAAGTTATTTCATTTCTAACAACTTAATAAATGCTTCCAAGCTCTTTGCATTGACTAATGGATGACAGTATTCTTTTAGCACGTTGGTTTCTTTTGTAACTGTCTTGAGTTTCTTCAAAATGGATCGTTTAACTTGTCCACTACCAGATCGCCCTTTCACTGGTTTTAACTTTTCCAATCGTTCATCATCTTCATATACATCATTTAAATTGTTATCAATGGCAGTTTTTAAATGCTCATTGACATTTTTCAAACTGGTCTCAATTTGTATTAGTTTGTTTTTCATCTTATAGACAGCGACGAGTGCTTTCATACAAAATTCTTCCACTTTCTTACTTTCATTATAATTCTTATGACCACGAACAGCAACTACAAGTCCTGCCAAGGCTACACCAAGTCCAATGGGAACTGCAATAACTCCTCCCAGAACTAGTGCTTGCGGTGTTACCATAGTAACAATTACACCACCCACAAGGACTGGTAGGTAACCAACACCACCAGCTATTGCTGTCACTCCACTTGCCGTAGTAACAGCTCCTATTAAAGCTCCTGTACCTGCTACAGCAGATGTAATGAGAGCATCAGTACATTTATTATGTGCTTTGTCTTTCTTTTCTTCTATCATACTCTGTCTTTCACTGATAGACTCCTTCTCAGCATTAATAAAATCTATCAAAGTACATAAATCTTTCTGGCAACATTTTGACTTGGATAAGACCTCTTCCAAAAAATCCTTGAATTCTTCCACATTCCCTTCTTCTATTGCTTTGATAGTGTATTGTTCCTCATCACAGATATAGTCAGCTAACTCATGACATTTGGTGACGTAAGATCGAGCATGAACGAAGGTAGTATCAATAGTTGCCTTCACTTGAAGAACGGCGCCAGCCACTTCTTCATCGTGAATGTCTTCGTCTTTCAGCTGTGGTATCTCATGTATTTTAGCCAGCAACTCCTTGAACTCATTTGGGACAGCTTTTGCCTTTTCAAAAGAGTCGCAAAGCTCTTGCAGAGCTGCGTCAGTTGGAGTGTCAGGAACTAAGCTGTGTTCAGTGCAGTCATCATCACTTAACTTGAACGCCATATTTACTGACTCAGCAATGTACGATGAATTACCGTATATCCGGAAACAATTTCCAATTATCTTTAGTAGTATTAATATTATAATAAATATTGACTATCGTTGTTTGCAAAATAAGCACTATGATATCTTAATGAATTATATAAAGTACATCATAGCACAAGAAATCTAACTGGTAATCGAGCTAGGTAGCATCTTACCTCTCAACACCTTTTTCTATATATGAATTGATTCATATAACAAATAAACTAGCTATAGACACATTTATAAAATAAAATAGAGTAACACAATAATACAACAATAGTTAGTGTAATGACAGTCTTTACATAAAGCTGTTTTCTATGTCTCTATATCCAGTGATCTCTCTACTATAATAATGTTAGAAAACTACTGATGAGATGGATACACACTTTGTTCTATTTTGTTAAACTGAGTTATTATAGAAATACAATGACATATTCAATAATAAAATGTATCTCTTCTCAAGACATATCTGACAATATATCCTCATACCTAATAATATGATATAGCCTCATCACATAAGGTTATTGTCAGGCCATGAATTCTATGAACTATTCAATATTAAATAAAATAGAGTCAACAATTTGTGATGTGGTATGAAAAGCTTTATATTGTTGCATATAATATATTATATGTGTGTGTGTGTGTGTCACAATAATGTCCATATTTGGAGTTACTCTAGAGGTGGGTGGATCATTATAACAATATTCATAGTCTCTAACAATACCCAACACACCTTTAAAGTAGACATCCCCAGTATATCAACTGTTGCAATATGGCCTCCAAAAAAACAGAGCAGAGTTCATCCATGGGTGGTTCTTGGTGTAACTTGACTATGATGACATCATAATGAAATGACACATAGTAATGTCATCATATTGATGACATCACCTAAACCTTAAACCAAACCTAACATTATTAACTCTATGACACATAGTGATGTCATCATAGGACATGTTGTTACATCATCAGTCAAGTTACACCAAGAAGCACCCTCATCCATTGACGGTTGTGTCAATGAACTTGACACACTTGTCAATACTGTCACAGAGACAACACCAGCTGTTTCAACTGAGCTCTGTAAACTGCTTTCTGATTTGAAAGAAAAGCTTGTTCATGCAACGTTATATTGCCAACGATGAAGAGTGCTATGTAGCCTAGTTTCCAGTCCCAAGGGGTCAACACGACGAATTGACTCTCTCACTCTTTCTCTTTGCAATATCACACCATTAACTTTAAGCAGAGTCTGTATTGATCGTGTGCCACAAGCAGGTAAGCGTGTTACAATCTCCTTAACTAGGTCATCCAAATCTTGATTAGTTATTTCACTGAATCGATTGAATTCTATCCCAAACTCCTTTAGTTTTCTTTGAATCGTACCTATTGAGCAACCAATCAGGATAGCAATTTCAGTTTCTTTAAATCCATTTTCAACCAAGAATCTAACTTGATCCTCACATATGTCTAAAGGTCGTCTCACACCCGAAGTAATCACCTCTATCTCATAGTCAGTATTTAATTGCACAATCAGTTGTTGGACTACTCTAGTCACAGCAGTGAAGTCGTGACGATTAGGAACCAGCTGTTCCAGCTGTACACACGCTTCCAATTTTTGGCCTACTAACATTTTCTTGTAGACTATTATACTTTAATTGGTCATCACTTATTATTCTTGAGTACAATGTAATACTAACAGTCTATAGCTTAGATATGTCAAACAATAGCTACAGCATTTGTCTGTTTATCACTGTAGTAAAATTAAACAAATGGCATCCCAAATTGTTCTTGTTCTGATCCTTTTGGTTTTGTTACAGATGCTTCCAATGCCATCTTTAAAGTTGATGTAGCTCCAATAAGTCTCTAAAGGAATCAGATTCTCGTCTGAATCCTTTTGATTTTCTTACAGTTACTTCCAATGCTATTGCTAAAGTTGACGAGGTTCCCAAAGAGTTTCTGAATCTAGTGGTAGTTGTACAGGATGCTAAAACGTTGATAGATGAGGCAGAAAACAAGGATGAAGACGTTGCTACCACCATTATCCAAGTACATGAAGCTGTTGATACTGCTTTTGTTCATGCTCGTTCCTATATCACCAAATGTTATGAGGTTGGTGACTATATCTGTGATGAAGTAGAAAAGGTTGTCAAAGCAATAGAGGAAGGAAATGTGGAAGGATTCAAGGATTTCCTTGAGGAAGTTTTGGCTAAGTCAGAAAGCTGCCAGAAAGACATTACGACTCTTTTAGACTTTATTGAAAAGGAGAAAGAGAAAATAATTGAAGAAAAGAAAAAAGCAAAACAAAAAAAGATGAAGCTGCAGCAAGTGATAGAAATAAAAGTATTGCAAAAGGTGTAGCTGGTGGAGGATTAGTTGCTGCTGGAGGTGGAGTGATAGCAGCTGGAGCTCTTTTAATTGGACCTCAAGCAATTGTAACTGTTCCTACATTACTGGAGGTTGGACTATTTGGGGCTGCAGCATGTACAATATATAGTGCCGTGTGGGGATCTTCTTCACCTTACCAATTTTATGGAAAAGCCACCAAAGCCTTTGAAGACTTGAGAGAAGCTCTTGCAAAGATTGAAAATGCCCTAAAGAAAGCTAATGAACAATTAAGAATAACAAAATAATTTAAGTGAAATGAAAGGCAAGAGCGGCATAAAAGACTTTATTAAGAGAAGCATTATAAAACAACTTGGAACAGTCAAAGTTCAATCAGAACAATTAAAGGAGTATTGTGGACCATTGAAAGATGCCAAAGATCTAGAAGATTTCAAAAACACATACAAAACAGCTAAATAGATAAAAAGTTTTTCTGAGGTGGTAATATTGATGTATAACGTATTGTTATTAGCTAGTAGTTGTCTTTAATGATTGTTAATTTAAATGTCCCTTTTGTTAAAATTATTGTAAAATGCCAAAAGTAAAATATCCTACTATCAACTTGTTATTTAATAAAATAAAGAACTCTTCAATACATCGTGTGGACATTTACTCCCTCATTAACAACAAGTAATGAATATAATTATACTACATTGTGGTATGCTACTAATAAATACAATATTACTGTTATAGGTTATATCATTAGTGGGTGGGACATTCCATTTTGTAACTGAGCAGTTTAGATGTAACCAATATCTGAATTATGTCATTGTATTGATCATTATTTTGTGACTTCTATTATGGTTCTAGATGCACTTGGGTGGACTCCTATAATATATTCATATTATATTTACTTGGTATAAATATGTCAATGTGAAATCATTCTCTCATAAAGAATGATCATGTTTCTACTGGAGACTGTTTTAGACAACTAAACTGTAAAAATCTAATTCATTGAAATTTACTACTTGGACTGAACAGTGTTGTCATCATGTCCTCAATTAATTTGTTGTTAAAATATTAGGAGAGCGAAACGTTTTAATAACAAGTTATTAAACTTTTATGTGAACTTTTTAAAACTATAAGGCAAGACATTTTAGCAGAATATTTGAAGTAATAGTTACTACAAAAAAGCAAAGTTATTTCATTTCTAACAACTTAATAAATGCTTCCAAGCTCTTTGCATTGACTAATGGATGACAGTATTCTTTTAGCACGTTGGTTTCTTTTGTAACTGTCTTGAGTTTCTTCAAAATGGATCGTTTAACTTGTCCACTACCAGATCGCCCTTTCACTGGTTTTAACTTTTCCAATCGTTCATCATCTTCATATATATCATTTAAATTGTTATCAATGGCAGTTTTTAAATGCTCATTGACATTTTTCAAACTGGTCTCAATTTGTATTAGTTTGTTTTTCATCTTATAGACAGCGACGAGTGCTTTCATACAAAATTCTTCCACTTTCTTACTTTCTTTATAATTCTTATGACCACGAACAGCAACTACAAGTCCTGCCAAGGCTACACCAAGTCCAATGGGAACTGCAATAACTCCTCCCAGAACTAGTGCTTGCGGTGTTACCATAGTAACAATTACACCACCCACAAGGACTGGTAGGTAACCAACACCACCAGCTATTGCTGTCACTCCACTTGCCGTAGTAACAGCTCCTATTAAAGCTCCTGTACCTGCTACAGCAGATGTAATGAGAGCATCAGTACATTTATTATGTGCTTTGTCTTTCTTTTCTTCTATCATACTCTGTCTTTCACTGATAGACTCCTTCTCAGCATTAATAAAATCTATCAAAGTACACAAATCTTTCTGGCAACATTTTGACTTGGATAAGACCTCTTCCAAAAAATCCTTGAATTCTTCCACATTCCCTTCTTCTATTGCTTTGATAGTGTATTGTTCCTCATCACAGATATAGTCAGCTAACTCATGACATTTGGTGACGTAAGATCGAGCATGAACGAAGGTAGTATCAATAGTTGCCTTCACTTGAAGAACGGCGCCAGCCACTTCATCGTGAATGTCTTCGTCTTTCAGCTGTGGTATCTCATGTATTTTAGCCAGCAACTCCTTGAACTCATTTGGGACAGCTTTTGCCTTTTCAAAAGAGTCGCAAAGCTCTTGCAGAGCTGCGTCAGTTGGAGTGTCAGGAACTAAGCTGTGTTCAGTGCAGTCATCATCACTTAACTTGAACGCCATATTTACTGACTCAGCAATGTACGATGAATTACCGTATATCAGGAAACAATTTCCAATTATCTTTAGTAGTATTAATATTATAATAAATATTGACTATCGTTGTTTGCAAAATAAGCACTATGATATCTTAATGAATTATATAAAGTACATCATAGCACAAGAAATCTAACTGGTAATCGAGCTAGGTAGCATCTTACCTCTCAACACCTTTTTCTATATATGAATTGATTCATATAACAAATAAACTAGCTATAGACACATTTATAAAATAAAATAGAGTAACACAATAATACAACAATAGTTAGTGTAATGACAGTCTTTACATAAAGCTGTTTTCTATGTCTCTATATCCAGTGATCTCTCTACTATAATAATGTTAGAAAACTACTGATGAGATGGATACACACTTTGTTCTATTTTGTTAAACTGAGTTATTATAGAAATACAATGACATATTCAATAATAAAATGTATCTCTTCTCAAGACATATCTGACAATATATCCTCATACCTAATAATATGATATAGCCTCATCACATAAGGTTATTGTCAGGCCATGAATTCTATGAACTATTCAATATTAAATAAAATAGAGTCAACAATTTGTGATGTGGTATGAAAAGCTTTATATTGTTGCATATAATATATTATATGTGTGTGTGTGTGTGTCACAATAATGTCCATATTTGGAGTTACTCTAGAGGTGGGTGGATCATTATAACAATATTCATAGTCTCTAACAATACCCAACACACCTTTAAAGTAGACATCCCCAGTATATCAACTGTTGCAATATGGCCTCCAAAGAAACAGAGCAGAGTTCATCCATTGACGGTTGTGTCAATGAACTTGACACACTTGTCAATACTGTCACAGAGACAACACCAGCTGTTTCAACTGAGCTCTGTAAACTGCTTTCTGATTTGAAAGAAAAGCTTGTTCATGCAACGTTATATTGCCAACGATGAAGAGTGCTATGTAGCCTAGTTTCCAGTCCCAAGGGGTCAACACGACGAATTGACTCTCTCACTCTTTCTCTTTGCAATATCACACCATTAACTTTAAGCAGAGTCTGTATTGATCGTGTGCCACAAGCAGGTAAGCGTGTTACAATCTCCTTAACTAGGTCATCCAAATCTTGATTAGTTATTTCACTGAATCGATTGAATTCTATCCCAAACTCCTTTAGTTTTCTTTGAATCGTACCTATTGAGCAACCAATCAGGATAGCAATTTCAGTTTCTTTAAATCCATTTTCAACCAAGAATCTAACTTGATCCTCACATATGTCTAAAGGTCGTCTCACACCCGAAGTAATCACCTCTATCTCATAGTCAGTATTTAATTGCACAATCAGTTGTTGGACTACTCTAGTCACAGCAGTGAAGTCGTGACGATTAGGAACCAGCTGTTCCAGCTGTACACACGCTTCCAATTTTTGGCCTACTAACATTTTCTTGTAGACTATTATACTTTAATTGGTCATCACTTATTATTCTTGAGTACAATGTAATACTAACAGTCTATAGCTTAGATATGTCAAACAATAGATACAGCATTTGTCTGTTTATCACTGTAGTAAAATTAAACAAATGGCATCCCAAATTGTTCTTGTTCTGATCCTTTTGGTTTTGTTACAGATGCTTCCAATGCCATCTTTAAAGTTGATGTAGCTCCAATAAGTCTCTAAAGGAATCAGATTCTCGTCTGAATCCTTTTGATTTTCTTACAGTTACTTCCAATGCTATTGCTAAAGTTGACGAGGTTCCCAAAGAGTTTCTGAATCTAGTGGTAGTTGTACAGGATGCTAAAACGTTGATAGATGAGGCAGAAAACAAGGATGAAGACGTTGCTACCACCATTATCCAAGTACATGAAGCTGTTGATACTGCTTTTGTTCATGCTCGTTCCTATATCACCAAATGTTATGAGGTTGGTGACTATATCTGTGATGAAGTAGAAAAGGTTGTCAAAGCAATAGAGGAAGGAAATGTGGAAGAATTCAAGGATTTCCTTGAGGAAGTTTTGGCTAAGTCAGAAAGCTGCCAGAAAGACATTACGACTCTTTTAGACTTTATTGAAAAGGAGAAAGAGAAAATAATTGAAGAAAAGAAAAAAGCAAAAACAAAAAAAGATGAAGCTGCAGCAAGTGATAGAAATAAAAGTATTGCAAAAGGTGTAGCTGGTGGAGGATTAGTTGCTGCTGGAGGTGGAGTGATAGCAGCTGGAGCTCTTTTAATTGGACCTCAAGCAATTGTAACTGTTCCTACATTACTGGGAGTTGGACTATTTGGTGCTGCAGCATGTACAATATATAGTGCCGTGTGGGGATCTTCTTCACCTTACCAATTTTATGGAAAAGCCATCAAAGCCTTTGAAGACTTGAGAGAAGCTCTTGCAAAGATTGAAAATGCCCTAAAGAAAGCTAATGAACAATTAAGAATAACAAAATAATTTAAGTGAAATGAAACGCAAGTGCGGCATAAAAGACTTTATTAAGAGAAGCATTATAAAACAACTTGGAACAGTCAAAGTTCAATCAGAACATTTAAAGGAGTATTGTGGACCATTGAAAGATGCCAAAGATCTAGAAGATTTCAAAAACACATACAAAACAGCTAAATAGATAAAAAGTTTTTCTGAGGTGGTAATATTGATGTATAACGTATTGTTATTAGCTAGTAGTTGTCTTTAATGATTGTTAATTTAAATGTCCCTTTTGTTAAAATTATTGTAAAATGCCAAAAGTAAAATATCCTACTATCAACTTGTTATTTAATAAAATAAAGAACTCTTCAATACATCGTGTGGACATTTACTCCCTCATTAACAACAAGTAATGAATATAATTATACTACATTGTGGTATGCTACTAATAAATACAATATTACTGTTATAGGTTATATCATTAGTGGGTGGGACATTCCATTTTGTAACTGAGCAGTTTAGATGTAACCAATATCTGAATTATGTCATTGTATTGATCATTATTTTGTGACTTCTATTATGGTTCTAGATGCACTTGGGTGGACTCCTATAATATATTCATATTATATTTACTTGGTATAAATATGTCAATGTGGAATCGTTCTCTCATAAAGAATGATCATGTTTCTACTGGAGACTGTTTTAGACAACTAAACTGTAAAAATCTAATTCATTGAAATTTACTACTTGGACTGAACAGTGTTGTCATCATGTCCTCAATTAATTTGTTGTTAAAATATTAGGAGAGCGAAACGTTTTAATAACAAGTTATTAAACTTTTATGTAAACTTTTTAAAACTATAAGGCAAGACATTTTAGCAGAATATTTGAAGTAATAGTTACTACAAAAAAGCAAAGTTATTTCATTTCTAACAACTTAATAAATGCTTCCAAGCTCTTTGCATTGACTAATGGATGACAGTATTCTTTTAGCACGTTGGTTTCTTTTGTAACTGTTTTGAGTTTCTTCAAAATGGATCGTTTAACTTGTCCACTACCAGATCGCCCTTTCACTGGTTTTAACTTTTCCAATCGTTCATCATCTTCATATACATCATTTAAATTGTTATCAATGGCAGTTTTTAAATGCTCATTGACATTTTTCAAACTGGTCTCAATTTGTATTAGTTTGTTTTTCATCTTATAGACAGCGACGAGTGCTTTCATACAAAATTCTTCCACTTTCTTACTTTCTTTATAATTCTTATGACCACGAACAGCAACTACAAGTCCTGCCAAGGCTACACCAAGTCCAATGGGAACTGCAATAACTCCTCCCAGAACTAGTGCTTGCGGTGTTACCATAGTAACAATTACACCACCCACAAGGACTGGTAGGTAACCAACACCACCAGCTATTGCTGTCACTCCACTTGCCGTAGTAACAGCTCCTATTAAAGCTCCTGTACCTGCTACAGCAGATGTAATGAGAGCATCAGTACATTTATTATGTGCTTTGTCTTTCTTTTCTTCTATCATACTCTGTCTTTCACTGATAGACTCCTTCTCAGCATTAATAAAATCTATCAAAGTACACAAATCTTTCTGGCAACATTTTGACTTGGATAAGACCTCTTCCAAAAAATCCTTGAATTCTTCCACATTCCCTTCTTCTATTGCTTTGATAGTGTATTGTTCCTCATCACAGATATAGTCAGCTAACTCATGACATTTGGTGACGTAAGATCGAGCATGAACGAAGGTAGTATCAATAGTTGCCTTCACTTGAAGAACGGCGCCAGCCACTTCTTCATCGTGAATGTCTTCGTCTTTCAGCTGTGGTATCTCATGTATTTTAGCCAGCAACTCCTTGAACTCATTTGGGACAGCTTTTGCCTTTTCAAAAGAGTCGCAAAGCTCTTGCAGAGCTGCGTCAGTTGGAGTGTCAGGAACTAAGCTGTGTTCAGTGCAGTCATCATCACTTAACTTGAACGCCATATTTACTGACTCAGCAATGTACGATGAATTACCGTATATCCGGAAACAATTTCCAATTATCTTTAGTAGTATTAATATTATAATAAATATTGACTATCGTTGTTTGCAAAATAAGCACTATGATATCTTAATGAATTATATAAAGTACATCATAGCACAAGAAATCTAACTGGTAATCGAGCTAGGTAGCATCTTACCTCTCAACACCTTTTTCTATATATGAATTGATTCATATAACAAATAAACTAGCTATAGACACATTTATAAAATAAAATAGAGTAACACAATAATACAACAATAGTTAGTGTAATGACAGTCTTTACATAAAGCTGTTTTCTATGTCTCTATATCCAGTGATCTCTCTACTATAATAATGTTAGAAAACTACTGATGAGATGGATACACACTTTGTTCTATTTTGTTAAACTGAGTTATTATAGAAATACAATGACATATTCAATAATAAAATGTATCTCTTCTCAAGACATATCTGACAATATATCCTCATACCTAATAATATGATATAGCCTCATCACATAAGGTTATTGTCAGGCCATGAATTCTATGAACTATTCAATATTAAATAAAATAGAGTCAACAATTTGTGATGTGGTATGAAAAGCTTTATATTGTTGCATATAATATATTATATGTGTGTGTGTGTGTGTCACAATAATGTCCATATTTGGAGTTACTCTAGAGGTGGGTGGATCATTATAACAATATTCATAGTCTCTAACAATACCCAACACACCTTTAAAGTAGACATCCCCAGTATATCAACTGTTGCAATATGGCCTCCAAAGAAACAGAGCAGAGTTCATCCATTGACGGTTGTGTCAATGAACTTGACACACTTGTCAATACTGTCACAGAGACAACACCAGCTGTTTCAACTGAGCTCTGTAAACTGCTTTCTGATTTGAAAGAAAAGCTTGTTCATGCTCGATCTTATATCACCAAATGTCATGAGTTAGCTGACTATATCTGTGATGAGGAACAATACACTATCAAAGCAATAGAAGAAGGGAATGTGGAAGAATTCAAGGATTACTTGGAAGAGGTCTTGTCTAAATCAAAGGGATGTCACAAAGACCTACAGACTTTTTTAGAGTTTATAGAGAGAGAAGAGAGACACTTTCATGAAGAAGAGGATCAACTGACAAGGAAAAACAAAGCTCTGATAAACACAGGAATAGGGATTGTAGCAGGTATTGCACTGGGTATTCTTGGAGGCATACTACTGGGATTATACTGTGATCTTGGAGTACTTGTGGTAGCTGGAATAGTTGTTGGAGCTGTGATTGGTACAATGGCTAAAATAATAGGTTTTGTTAAAGGTGAAGTCATGGGAACTGATTTGAATGTTGTGGTGGTTGCCCTTGCTATTGTAGCTTTTGGGGCTGTTATCGGTGGAACAGTAGGAGTCTATTTAAGAAGTGATGTCATAAAATTAAATGTCCATCTTAAAACAATTGGTCTATATATTGGAAACACAATGAAAAAATTAGACCCAAACAATGAAATGACTATAATAGCTAGCATAGGTCTGGGTGGAGTTCTAGGTGGAGCTATAGTTGGAGGTATGGTGATAGGATTACAATGTGATCTACAAACTACTTCTCTGACTGCAGCAGTTCTTGGTGCTATACTTGGTGGATTAATGGGCATAATAATACATTTGAAAGGAGACACTCAGGTTTCTCATCAAGAGATTTTACGTGAAATACAACTTTATCTGTACAACATTGAGAAATGATTAGGTGGAGTTAACTCTTGTTTTAAACTGACGTTAGATGATTATCTTGTGAACAAACAATTCTCTATCAACATCAAGGTAACAAAAGTTCTACTATTCAAGCTATAAGGAAGGTGATAGGTAAAGCAACTTACTTAAAAGACCATTGCCAACCATTAAAAGATGCATCAACATTAGAAGATTTCATTGCCCTCTGTTATGTGATGAAATAATACATTAATGGTAGTAGCCAATGAACTGGACACAACTATTGAGTATATCCTTACTTTGTTCTTGTGCACGTGATTTAGATTATTAAAAATTATTTACTTTTTGTGTGTAATGATTAATAGCTTTTGAAAAATGAAATTTGAATTTCTTGTATTATGATGACTATACTATAGTATGTACTACGAAGATATTACTACAACATCTCCCTCTCCCACAGAATATTGTCACCATATACACTACTGTAGAGGAATTTACCATTGTTAAGTATGTGTAGCATTGTAAACTATATTATTTGAATAGTAATATCAAAATACAAGAACATTAGTATTTGGTTAGCAAAAATGTTTTATTGTTACATGTTATGTTGACAGGAAATTACTGATATCCCAGAAATATAATTTATTACTGTAGTTCAACAAAAAGTCATGTCAGAACTATAGTGGGAGGTGCAACAGCAGTGACTGGAGCAGGTCTGGTTTTGGCAGGTCCATATACTGTTGTGACCATTGGAGTAGGTGCTCTTGCATTGGGTATAGCTGCAGTGATTTATTATAATGTCAACCCTGGTCACGAGAGTACTAATGTAATAAAGATTATCAATGATTTAAAGGATAACCTTCAAGATATTAAGGAAAATTTACAAGCAACCAATGACCAGTTAAAAGAAGTAATTGATTGTCGTCTTGTCAAGTATGAGGGTGTAGAACCTTATAAGATGTCTTAACAAGTTAACACACTGGAGACAGATGCTGTTAAAACTACCACTGCACGAGCCAAAACAATCAAAGATTATTGTCAGCCATTTTTAAATGTCGAAAGTTTGGAGGGTTTCTTAGTGTTACCATATGATTAAACAAGTTAAGAATTAATATTTAAAAAATAAGGTTGTAGTAATTGTCATGAATATACTTGCTGTCTGTTGTTATAACATTAAAAGATCATTTTACTAATGTACTTAGATCATTTATGTATGATATGTCAGCTAATAGACAATACATATAACATGCAACATATATTGACTTAACTATTATAATAATAGATCATGTATGCTAGTCATTGTTTAAATAAAATCATTTATAGAGAATGTTTCTAATTTTCTTATTGTCCATAATTACACTACACTAACAAACAGATTATGAATGCTTTTAACAAATTCTACTACTGCCTTATTGGGAGTAACTACAGTGGGTGAGGCATAATAACATTCATAGTGTGTCATATGACCTACATTGGTTAAGTAACAATATGGCTTGTAGGATCACTGATTTTAGTGAGACTTCTTCAACTGCTGATGTACTTAAAGGTCTGTCAGAAGTATTCCAGAAAGCAAAAAGTGTACCAGATGAGGTCCAAAAAATATTAACAACACTCAACATGATACCAGAGTTTAAAAATCAGAAGAGTACTCAAAATAAAGAAGTAGAAACTGTTGTGTATTGTTTCAAATTAGTTGTTGAAGGGATTTTCTCATTAGCTCAATCATATGTCACCAAATGTCACAAGTTAGCTGATTATATCTGTGAAGAGGAACCACACACAATTAAAGTGATTAATGAAGGGAATGTGAAAGAATTTAAAGAGTTCCTCGATGAGGTCTTATCTTATTCAGATAGCTGCCAAAAAACTTGCAAATTGAAAATCCTTTGTTTTTTAAACAAATTCATTTCTTCATTAAAATTAAAACTATTATTGATTTGGAATTTTCTTCTAACAATATCATTTACTTCCAGTCACTACAGGAAGCAAAGATATCTATTGTTGGGTATTGGTACCAAATATCTAATAGTATATATACTCATTTTTATGTACTTATTATTACAGTGTACTACCCACTTAGATTAACTCCAAATAAAGGTATATATATTCTTGTGAATATACATAATATTACTATTAGAACAGAACTGGCAACACAAACAAAACATTAATGAAAAAAATCATCTTTTACTTTTTTAAGAACTCCTCCAAACTTGTTGCCTTCATTAGTGGACAGCAGTGTTCCTTAATAACATCTGCTTGTTGTGTTAATGTGTCTAGGGTTTTTAAAATGGAACGTTTTATTATTCTGTTCCCACCACTGAGCTTGTTCATCTTTTCTTCCTCTTGGAGATCTTCAAGATTATTATCAATTGCTAATTTTAATTGTTCATTGACACATTGAGAATCCTTTTCAATTGATATAAGAATTGTATTCATTTCATTAAGTTCGTCAGCTAATTGTTCAAAAAATTTAATCTTTTTCATGAAACGAGACAGGAATATACCTCCTACAGTAGCTCCTGTCATTGCTACACTTCCCCCAGCAGCAAAGAGAGAGGCTCCACCCATTACAGCTGCTGCAACTGGAATAGTTATTAAAGCCTGAGGGCCAAGACTTGCAAAAAGAAAAACACCACCAGCTCCAGCAAATCCTAATCCAGTTAAAATACCTCCTCCTATACCTAAACCTCCACTTAATCCAGCTTTAGTTTGAGCACTCTTTTTGTTACATTTCACTATATCCAGTTCCTTTTTTAATTGTTTCTCCTCCTCCTCAATACATTTAATGAGACTTCGTAACTCCTTCTGGCAATTTTTTGACTTGATCAATATTTCATTAAGGAAGTCTTTGAATCGTCTGATGTTACATTCCTCTACTGACCAGACAATTTGTTTCTTTTTCTCAGATATATATTTAGCCAAAGCGTGACATTTAGTGACATATACACGAGCGTGGTAAAAAATGGTATCCACGGCTAACTTTTCATTGAAAACGGCAGCAGCTGCTTCTCCTTCTTCCTTATCGTGCATGTGCTCGCTATCAATCTCTGATAGTTTGTGTATTTTAGTTAGGAGTGTTTCCAGTTTGACGGGGACCTCCTTTGCCCCTTCTAATATATCCAGCAGTCCACGAAGTGATTCGGAGGCGTTAGCAGTATCTTTGTTGGTACCTTTAGCAGTGCCTGTTGATTTGCAGGCCATAACTGTATCAGTTAATGTAGAGAGACGACTCTGACGACTCTTAGCGTAATGTGGTTTTGACCGTTCGACGAAATGACTGACTGTCACGTGCTGACACGCACCAATCAGATAATAGTAACAGGTATTTTCAATTGAGTTAAAAATATCCTATTAATCCATAGAACTCTAACGTTTTAAAATCACTATTTTTAAACTGGGATAGTTAGACCTTTGAACAAATGTAGAGTCAGCAGTTTCATCTAAAACAGATACACTACACTAATATACAGTTTATAAATGCTTTTAACAAATTCCACTACTGCTTTATTTGGAATAGATACAGTGGATGAGGCACAATAATATTTATAGTGTGTCATTTGACCTATAGTTAGGTCTTCTTTTAATATGTCAGCATATGACTAACATTTACAGTCACCACACTGACTGTATGTTAGAGTGGATTATATCAAGCATTAGTAGTTCTGATGTAGAACAATTTGAATTGAATATGTGATCATTCTTTATGAGAGAATAACTTCACATTGAACCAAGTATAATATTAATATTATTATAGGACTCCACCCACCCTAATAGTAGTCATGGTTACAAAACAAAGTATTATATTTATTACTAGCTGTTTAGATATGTTGTATGATATTAAAGTTATTTAAAATGAATTTACCAAACATATCAAAAGTCATACACAATACAATTAAAGGGTCCTTCAAGATATAATGACACAGTTATAGTAACATTGATCATGTATAACTGTTTATGGTTTAGGAAAGTTTAGAGACTAGAAAACAATGATCAATACAATGACATAATCCAGATATTGGTTACATCTAAACTGCTCAGTTACAAAATGGAATGTCCCACCCACTAGTAATATAACCTATAACAGTAATATTGTATTTATTAGTAACATACCACAATGTAGTATAATTATATTCATTACTTGTTTGTTAGCGAGGGAGTGAATGTCCACATGATGTATTGAAGAGTTCTTTATTTTATTAAATAGCAAGTTGATAGTAAGATATTTTACTATGTATGTATGTATGTATGTATGTATGTATGTATGTATGTACATATGTATGTATATATACTTACTCAATACTATTGTGAAAATTATTATCAGCAAAACAATCACAAAATGAGCAATCACACTAAATATGATTACAATAGAAATGCAAACAAATACAACAAAATAATGTATATTGTTTACACTTCCAGGTAATTATAATGTTGACTTAATATCATAATGAAGTCCTCTAGAGTCGCTGCATCTTTTAATTGTTGGCAATAGTCCTTTAGTTTTCTTGCTTCTGGTATAACTTTACGTGTAACTTGAGTACCATTAGGTCTACTACTACCTTGGATTTGTTTACCAACAAGATAATCAACTGTTGATGATTTGAAACGAGTGTTTACTTCAACAAATCTTCCCTCAATGTGGTAAATGTGAAGACGCATATTTTGTAATTTTTCATTTATTCCTTCTTGCTTTTTTTGGTAACGATTTATTAACACTGCAACAACTATACCAAGAATAGCTCCACAAATGCCAACCGAAACGACTGACACTTCTCTATTGCTGGTTAACCTAACAACTTTACCTCCAGCCAGTCCTGTGATGGTACCTACTACAACACCAATTACTATGTTCTTCCAGTTAGGATTCTTAGCAGCACGATGTTCCTCTACATCATTAATGCGTCTCTCTTCTCTCTCTATAAACTCTAAAAGAGTCTGTAGGTCTTTGTAACATCCCTTTGATTTAGACAAGATCTCTTCCAAGTAATCCTTGAATTCTTCCACATTCCCTTCTTCTATTGCTTTGATAGTGTATTGTTCCTCATCACAGATATAGTCAGCTAACTCATGACATTTGGTGATATAAGATCGAGCATGAACAAAGGCAGTTGACAGAGCTGGTTTCTGCTCTAGAATAGGAATAAGTTTAGAGAGCTCAAGTAAACCATTTTTTGTCATTTCCGAGACAGCTCTAAGGTGAGTTTCAAGAGCGTAGACACAGCTATCTATAGCTGGACTGTGATTTGTTGTGGCCATATTGTCAGATAAGCTATTGCTGTTGCCCTCTCCACGAATATGACACACTACACGATGAATACTATTACTATTATAAGTATCCACCCACAGTTAGGGGACGTCAGGTTACGCCCCTTCTTAATTAATTTCAGTAGTGTTTTTGAAAAATTTTTTAAGTCTGCTAAATGTTCTACAAACTAAAGAAACAAACTCCTAAATACTAGCTATTTTCACAAACTCTTCTAAACTTTTTGCCCTCACTAATGGTTCACAATAGTCTTTAACATGTTTTGTTTGCGATGTAATATTCTTGATTTTTAATACAATGATATGTTTGGATGACCCGCTATCTCTTGATAACTCATCTTTTAACACTTCAAGATTATCATCAATGACTCGCTGTAACTGAAGACTAACTGTTTTTAAACTCTCTTCAATTAATTTGAGGTTCTTTGTCATTTCTTTGATGAATTTTATTGCCTTTTCACAATTCAACTCTATTTTTGTGTTTGTTGTATAGAGCTCACCACCCTTAACTGTAGCATACAGAGAAAGTAATGCAACACCTAATCCAACTGGTACACCAATGACAGCTGGAGGACCTGCCAACCCAGCCACTGCTACTCCAGCTCCAGCTACTGCTATACTTCCACCAACTACTGCAATACCAGCTCCTGCAGCAGCTTTCATCTTAGCATGATTTTGTCTATGTTCTATTTTCCTTTCTTGTTTGTCAATAAAAGGTTTTTCTTCAGTCCTTATGTACTCTATCAGTGTTCTCAAATCTTTCTGGCAACATATTGACTTTGACAAGACCTCTTCAAAGAAATTCTTGAATTCTTCCACATTCCCTTCTTCTACTGCTTTCATAGTGTATCTCTCCTCCCCACAGGCATAGTCTGCTAACTCATGACACTTCATAATATAGGAACGAGCATGAATAAATGTAGTTTTAACATTCTCTTTCACTCGAGTTACTGCATCAGCAACTTCTTTGTCTGGAACAGCTCCCTCATCTAACTCTGGTATCTCATTTATTTCAGCTAATGTTTGTCCAACTTTAGCTACAACTGCTTTGGCCATTTCTTTTACAATAACATCAGCTAATGTTTGAAGAACTTGACAGCAAACATCACTTGATGCCATATCTGATGTCTTGTCTACTTACCAATAAACAACAACTCATGTGACCATATATAGCAAACTATGAATATAGTTAGATCATTGCCCCACCTATGACAGTAATAAATGATATTTCTGGGATATCAGTAATTTGCTGTTAACATAACATGTAACACTAAAACATTTTTGCTAACCAAACAATAATGTTATTGTATTTTGATATTACTATTCAAATAATATAGTTTACAATGCTACACATACTTAACAATGATAAATTCCTCTAGAGTTGTGTATATGGTGACAATATTTTGTGCACTGTAAAAATTGATTTGTTGATTTAACTAATATATTGTTATACAGGTTACATGTAATAAACTTAATATGATGTAAAAGTAAACATAACACTGTTTTCATTACTAATGTACTACTGTTTGTGCAGCTGTAGTGTATTAGTAATAAAAACAGTGTTATGTTTACTTTCACATCATATTAGGTTTATTACATACAACCTGTATAACAATATATTAGTTAAAGCAACAAATCAATTTTTACAGTGTGGGAGAGGGAGATGTTATAGTAATATCCTCGTAGTACATACTATAGTATTGTCATCATAATACGAGAAATTTTTTTTCAAAGACTTTAATCATTACTAACGAAAGTAAATGTTTTTCAATAATCTAAATCACAAGAACAAAGTAAGGATATACTCAATAGTTGTGTCCAGTTCATTGGCTACTACCATTAATGTATTATTTCATCACATAACAGAGGGCAATGAAATCTTCTAATGTAGATGCATCTTTTAATGGTTGGCAATGGTCTTTTAAGTAACTTGCTTTACTTATCACCTTCCTTATAGCTTGAATAGTAGAACTTTTGTTACCTTGATGTTGATAATAGAATCGTTTGTTCACAAGATAATCATCTAATGTCAGTTTAAAACGAGAGTTAACTCCACCTAATCGTTTCTCAATGTTGTACAGATGAAGTTGTATTTCATGTAAAATCTCCTGATGAGAAACCTGAGTGTCTCCTTTCAAATGTATTATTATGCCCATTAATCCACCTATTATAGCTCCAAGAACTGCTGCAGTCAGAGAAGTAGTTTGTAGATCACATTGTAATCCTATCACCATACCTCCAACTATAGCTCCACCTAGAACTCCACCCAGACCTATGCTAGCTATTATAGTCATTTCATTGTTTGGGTCTAATTTTTTCATTGCGTTTCCAATATATAGACCAATTGTTGTAACCATTCCACCAATGACAGCTCCAAGAATGGCAGCAGATAGACCAGTCTGTTCATTATCATATCTAGATGTTTTAAGATGGACATTTAATTCTATGACATCACTTCTCAAATAGACTCCTACTGTTCCACCGATAACAGCCCCAAAAGCTACAATAGCAAGGCCAACCACCACAACATTCAAATCAGTTCCCATGACTTCACCTTTAACAAAACCTATTATTTTAGCCATTGCACCGATCACAGCCCCAACAACTATTCCTGCTACCACAAGTACTCCAAGATCACAGTATAATCCCAGTAGTATGCCTCCAAGAATACCCAGTGCCATACCTGCTACAATCCCTATTCCTGTGTTTATCAGAGCTTTGTTTTTCCTTGTCAGTCGATCCTCTTCTTCATTAAAGTGTCTCTCTTCTCTCTCTATAAACTCTAAAAGAGTCTGTAGGTCTTTATGACATCCTTTTGATTTAGACAAAACCTCTTCCAAGTAATCCTTGAATTCTTCCACATTCCCTTCTTCTATTGCTTTGATAGTGTATTGTTCCTCATCACAGATATAGTCAGCTAACTCATGACATTTGGTGATATAAGATCGAGCATGAACAAAGGCAGTTGACATGGATGGCTTTTCTTTCAAATCAGAAAGCAACTTAGAGAGCTCAGTTGAAACAGCTGGTGTTGTCTCTGTGACAGTATTGACAAGTGTGTCAAGTTCATTGACACAACCGTCAATGGATGAACTCTGCTCTGTTTCTTTGGAGGCCATATTGCAACAGTTGATATACTGGGGATGTCTACTTTAAAGGTGTGTTGGGTATTGTTAGAGACTATGAATATTGTTATAATGATCCACCCACCTCTAGAGTAACTCCAAATATGGACATTATTGTGACACACACACACTCACACACATAATATATTACATGCAACAATATAGGTTTTCATACCACATCACAAATTGTTGACTCTATTTTATTTTAATATTAAATAGTTCATAGAATTCATGGCCTGACAATAACTTTATGTGATGAGACTACATCACATTATTAGATGTGAGGATATATTGTCAGATATGTCTTGAAAAGAGATACATTTTATTATAGAATATGTGATTGTATTTCTATAATAACTCAGTTTAACAAAATAGAACAAAGTATGTATCCATTTTATCAGTAATTTTCTAACATTATAATAGTAGATAGAACATTGGATATAGAGACATAGAAAACAACTATATGTAAAGACTATCATTACACTAACTATTGTTGTAATGTTGTGTTACTCTATTTTATTTTGTAAATGTGTCTCTAGTTTAAGTTGTTGTAGAGAAACACATGTTGTATGTTCGTCCTCCTCCCTCCTAACATCACTTACCACCTACAGTCTACAGGATTTCCACTAATGAGAGCTATATTTAGTTTGCTAACCCCTCACTTCCTGTAGGGGGAGGTGCTGGTTACGGAGCACACAATATGGAGGAAGAAGTAATAGACAAGCCATTAGGGGAAGGACCACGCCTCTGATAATGTACTTTATGCATCATCTGTTGATAATATGATATAATAATGTCAGGTAAATTCATGCCTATGATATTGATCCCAGTATTATTCAATCATCTAAAATAATAGAACTGGCTATATTTTCTTTTACTATAGATCTGTTATAATAATGTCAGCTAAATTATTATTATACTGTATACATTACTAATATCAGTTATAGTCAATACTTATTACTAAAATCAAACTGTAACAGTACAACTTTTGCAAAGAAAATCCTCATCTTCAATTATATTGTCACAACATAGGCCACAGGAGTCACATTGGATCCATAAAATTTGTTCACCTTAACATTCTCATCATCCTCCTTCCAGCATACACCACACACTTTGACATTGGTTTTAACCATCATCTATTCAATTTTTCATTGTTCTTCTATTGATGGTTTAGCCCATCATAACTTTGTCATTTTTCTCTTTTTTTGGTTAAAAAACCTGTTGTTTCATATTATTTGTATTGGGAGCTGGAATGATAGTGGATATGAAGTTTTCTTTATTTTCTGAATTAGATTTAGCTTGGAGAACTAAAACAGCTGATTGGAGGTGAGATTTCACTGCTTTTAGTGTGTCTATATCATTACGTGGCTGTATAAATGAAAAAACGTTATGTGTTATATTTTCTACATCACTTTTTAATCGACTCACAATTGGGTTTGTGTGTAGTATATGTAAAGAATATTCACAAGTATTAAACTGTATTTGTGGAGTTTCAGCTTGGTCATCAGTTTCCATACTTGGTATTTCCTTTCCACTCTCGTTTCCATCCCCACATTCACTTTCTGTTTCTTTGTCATCACTTTTGCTGTTGTATTCTGTCATGTCATCATCTTTCTCATCTTTCAAAGCTTTGTTCATGCTTTGAATAACCTTATATCCGTCTTCTTGTCTAGAAATAGTATTGTGAAGGAGATGCATGCGTTTGCATACTGTACTATGAAAAGTAGCATCCATGCATTTACATGTATACATGTGAACACATGCATTGCACATTGAGCAACAAAATGGACAGTCACACTCTTGTTGTAGTTGTTGTAGAATATAACAAAGATAGATATGAACTAAAAATTACTACCGTACAATTTAGCTGATGAATTCTGTATGTGCATGATTTAGATGTTTTGTCCTCTTGTACTTTCCATTCATTGAATTTTGTGAAATTTTCAAATGAATGTGTCTGGTTGCCTATCTCCATGTTATGGTCATTATGAAGATGTGAGATAACACCTTGTATTGTGGGAAATCTGTAAGAATGTGTCATAAATGATTATTATTATTACAAAATAACCACTACTAACCTAAAGTCACACAAATTACGGTAATACTGCTGCCTGCCTCTTTTTTTGCTAAGTGCTTATCTCTCATGTGCCGTGATAATCCACTTTGAAATAAAAATGTTTTTCACAATAAAAACACAATAATTGTGAAATTGATTTGGCCATTATGTAGTTGTTAAAACAACTTTTTAAATACAATAATAACTAAACTATTGGATTTAGTATAGATGTAGAATATTATGTAGTATAATGTAGAATGAAAAGATTGATATATACAATAAGGAAGAAAAGGTAATTATAGACAAAATATATCAAATAACTTACAATTAAAGAAAAGGAAAGGAAAGTCCAGTAAGTTCACAAGTTTTTATGTTTGCACGATTATTATTAAAGATTGGTGGGTGGGTGGTCCCCACGCCCTCTTCTTATACCAAAATATGCGGAAATATTCTAAATGATAACATCCTTCCCCTAATGGCTCGTAGTAAACGTATTTCCAACGAGCTCTTCCACGAGGTACTACAAGCGTTACTGGATGTTGCTATCAAGAAAACAGTACGGGCTATCGTAACTAAAGTCTCAGAGACACTATCAGAAATAAACAAAGTTCCAGAATTGGATGATGAAAAAATCCCAGACAACGTGTAGCAGATGCTGTTACTGAAGTCAGAGAAAGTGTCAAAACTTCTTTTGTTATTATTATTATTTATTATTGAACTTTACAGTACATAAAGTGAACCAGTTGCTGAGTGTGAATAATTTAGAGAAAAGATAGTACTGATGGTTTATCTGTGATATACACAGACTACCAGTGATCAAAAGAAAAATTTAAAAGAAAATCAAAATGAGATAATTGATAAGGAAAGTTGTAATGTGAGAAATTGTATACAGCAAAATGAGTAAAGAAAGTCTAACCTAGTGAGAGAATGTAGTTACTATACACATGTTACATGGGCAGTAAAAATGGAAAGCACAGACATCATCATTGTTGAAATGATCTACAAAGGACGACCACATAACATGACACAGTCTCTTCTTGGCCACAGGCAGTGAGCAATTAGTCAATTCAGTTGAGACAGGCAATCTGTTCCACAGTCGAGGTAGTTTTGTAAGAAAAAGTGGCGTGACAGATTACAAGAGGAATGAAGGTGTTTCAATTTGTGACCACACGAACATGTTGACTAGAATGAGAATGTAACAAACTGTGATATGTCAAAAGCGGGACAAGGATTTTTTAATGATTTCAGAAAAGAGGTTATATCATATATCTCATAAAGCATCATGAGAGGTAGCATTTGAAAAGAACATAATCTGGTTTTGTAATCAGATACATAGTCGTTTAATATCTATTTGGTGGCTTTTCGCTGGACACTCTAGAAGACTGATATTTTTGATATGGTGAGGTCGCCATACTAGGGAAGAGTAAGTTATTTGTGATCTTATTATATAAAGAAATTTACTAAGTTTAATAGATGATGAGGAAGCAACAGTTCTTCTTAATAACCCTAGCATTTTCAGTGTTTTGATACTAAGGAGGTATAGTGGGATGACCATGAAAGGTTGTCAGAGATAATGATACCTAGGTCTCATTGGTGTTCATTTTGGGTTATTGGTTGGTCATTAAGGAAGAGGTTACATGGAATGGTGTTTTTGGGGCCACTAAATCTGAGGTGAGTTGTCTTGGAGCTATTGAAGATAATATTAGATAAGCTCCATTGATAGAGACTGTCTAGATCAATTTGGAGAGATGAAATGGAATTGGAAGTGGTATAGCACTTTGTATCATCAGGATACAGAAGCTGATTGAACATGTAGTGGTAAGTCATTTATGAAGTTAAGGAAAAGCAGAGGTCCCAGTAGACTACCTTGTGGGACTCCAGAGTTTACGGGAAGGAACTGGGACAAGTTATCATTGATGGAGATTGTCTGCCTCCTAGAACTAAGATAAGATCTAAACCACAACCACAAGTTTCCTGTAATGTCCATAGACCATAACTTTTTTAGCAGCTTGTCATGAGGAACTGTGTCAAAAGCCTTTCTGAAGTTGAGATGAACAACGTCTGTGTGAAGTCTATTATCAATGTTATGGACATCAGATAGAAAAAGTAGTAACTGTTGGAGAGTGGATCTACCAGCTAGGAATCTAAACTGTGAAGGAGAAAAAGATAAAGAAAGTCAATTACTTTACTATACACAAGTCTTTCAAGTACTTTTGAAACAGTACATATAGCAGAGAAATAGGTCTGTAGTTACAGACAGAGGATCTATCACCAGATTTAATTTTGTTCATGCTCGATCTTATATCACCAAATGTCATGAGTTAGCTGACTATATCTGTGATGAGGAACAATACACTATCAAAGCAATAGAAGAAGGGAATGCTGAAAGTTTTAAAGACTATATGAGAGAGGTCTTGTCCAAGTCAGCAACTTGTCAAAAAGATATCAAGATTATAAGAAAGACTTTTGATTGATAAAAAAGAAAAAGAAATTGAAAGCAGACATAGCGATGCAAAGATGAAAGCAACTGCAGGGGCTAGTGTTGCTGGGGTCTTTGGGGCTGGAACAATAGGGAGTGCTGGTTTAGCAGCTGCAGGTTTAGCTGGTCCTCATGCAGCTGTTATTGCTCCTCTAGGACTTGGGGCAGCATTAATTTGTTTAGCTGTTACAATTAAAGGTGGTGATGTCTATGCAAAATATACATAGATAGAATTGTATTGTGAGAAAGCAATCAGAGCTATCAAAGAATTGAAGAAATCACTTGAATTGATTGAAAAAAGATTACAGGAGACATGTGATTTCTTAAAATTAGCAATCAATGGTAACCTTGAGATGATTAAAGAAAATGACATTAACAAAATGTCAAAAGGAGATCAAACAACACAACAATCTATTATAGTTCAAGTCAAAACAATAGCAGTACAAGCACAACAATTAAAGGAATACTGTCAGCCGTTAATAAATGCCAAAACATTAGAAGACTTCTCTAAAATAACATAATTGAGTTTTGTTAAATATAATGTATTATCACGAGTAGAATTTGTTATTATTAGAGTGACATCTCAACATTAATAGCAGGTATTAGGGGTGTGGTTATTTACTGGATCACATGATCACAACCACTGCAGCAAACTTACCATGGCGAGCAAGATCTCAGATACTGAGCACTTTACTACCGTGAACTGTACTACTGAACAGTCTGATACGTTTCACTCTGATACAACCCATACTGCTACTAGAATTCACTCTATAACTGAAGATTGTACTACTGAAAAGTCTGCTAATACAGTCACTCATGTTCTTGAAATTGTCTCGGCCATTGTTGATATAGAGAGAATTAAAGAAGTCTCATCGCAAATTACAAAGTTAGGCACAATAACGGACCATCCTGTGTTTAATGATAAAAGTAAAGAAGAGACAGTAGCTATTCAGCAGTTGAAGGAAGCTCTTCAAGTTACCTTTGTCCATTTACGATCCTACATTACCAAGTGTTATGAATTAGCCGACTATATCTGTGATGAAGAAGAAAATGTGTTAAAAACAATAAAAGAAGGGAATATGGAAGACTTTAATGATTATCTAGAGGAGGTGTTATCCAAATCCAAAGGCTGCCAGAATGACCTAAAGACATTATTAGAATATATTGAAACTAAGGAGATGCCTCCTGTTACAAGTAGTTCAACAAATAGTCGTGTCGGAACTATAGTTGGAGGTGCAACAGCAGTGACTGGAGCAGGTCTGGTTTTGGCAGGTCCATATACTGTTGTGACCATTGGAGTAGGTGCTCTTGCATTGGGTATAGCTGCAGTGATTTATTATAATGTCAACCCTGGTCAAGAGAGTACTAATGTAATAAAGATTATCAATGATTTAAAGGATAACCTTCAAGATATTAAGGACAATTTACAAGCAACCAATGACCAGTTAAAAGAAGTAATTGATTGTCGTCTTGTCAAGTATGAGGGTGTAGAACCTGATATGATATCTCAACAAATTAACACACAAGAGGCAGCTGCTGTCAAAGATACTATCGCAAGAGCCAAAACAATCAAAGATTATTGTCAGCCATTTATGAATGTCAAAAGTTTTGAGGATTTCTTAGTGTTACCATATGATTAAGCAAGATAAGAATTAATATTTAGCAAATAAGATTGTAGTAATTGCCATGAATATACTTGCTGTCTGTTGTTACGACATTAAAAGATTATTTTATTAATGTACTTAGATCATTTATGTATGATATGTCAGCTAATAGACAATACATATAACATGCAACATATATTGACTTAACTATTATAATAATAGATCATGTATGCTAGTCATTGTTTAAATATAAACATTTATAGAGAATGTTTCTAATTTTCTTATTGTCCATAATCACACTACACTAACAAACAGATTATGAATGCTTTTAACAAATTCCACTACTACCTTATTAGGAGTGACAACAGTGGGTGAGGCATAATAACATTCATAGTGTGTCATATGACCTACATTGGTTAAGTAACAATATGGCTTGTAGGATCACTGATTTTAGTGAGACCTTTTCAACTGCTGATGTACTTGAAGGTCTGTCAGAAGTATTCCAGAAAGCAAAAAGTGTACCAGATGAGGTCCAAAAACTATTAACAACACTCAACATGATACCAGAGTTTAAAAATCAGAAGAGTATTCAAGATAAAGAAGTAGAAACTGTTGTGTATTGTTTCAAATTAGTCGTTGAAGGGATTTTCTCATTAGCTCAATCATATGTCACCAAATGTCACAAGTTAGCTGATTATATCTGTGAAGAGGAACCACACACAATTAAAGTGATTAATGAAGGGAATGTGAAAGAATTTAAAGAGTTCCTCGATGAGGTCTTATCTTATTCAGATAGCTGCCAAAAAGAATTGAAAGCCTTATTACAGTTTATGGAAGCAGAGAAGAAACAGTTAATTGATAAAAAACAGTCAGTACAGAATAAAGAGAGTAAAGCTAAAAATAAAGCAAGGTTAGCTGGTGGAGTGGGTATAGGAGGAGGCATTACCCTAGGAGGTGTATTAGCTTCTGCTGGGACAATGACACTCATTACTTTTGCCAGTAGCATTGGTCCTCAAGCACCTATCACAATTCCCTTTGGACTAGCAGTTACACTAGGGGCATCATTACTTGCTGCAGCTGGAGGTACAGCCATAACTGGGACAGCTGTAGGTGGTGTTCTAGTATCACGTTATGTAACAGAAATGGATTTTTATAAAAAAATTTTGGAAGCTTTTAAAGAAACACACGATAACCTCACAGTCATTCAAGTTAGCTTGGAAAACATCAATGAGCAGCTTAAATTAGGTATTGATAATAATCTTTTAGGTATGCAGGGAGAGCAGAAAATGAATAAACTGAAGTCTGGCAGTGAATTTGTTAAGAGTTCTATATTGAAATCTCTCAGAACACTAATAAAACAAACAGAAACACTCGAGGAATACTGTCGTCCATTAATGGATGCAAGTGATTCAGAGGAGTTCTTCATATTAAAAGAATATCAGTTTGTTGAGTGTTAAGTAAATCTTTTCTTACTTGTCATGTTAATATAATTTTGAAAGTTATGTTTGTTACAATCAATATTTTGTCTTTTAATTATATCAATTATTACTTTATAAACTCTACTAGCATTTACTATACGATAACACATTTTGTAAGATGACCTGATTAGTTCTGCACGATTCTATAGCTAGTCAGTCTGTTTAAATGTTTTTGTGATTATATTTATTACAATTATAACTTGCAAATTGAAAGTCCTTTGTTTTTTTTAAAAACAAATCCATTTTTTCATTTAAATTAAAACTATTATTGATTTGAAATTTTCTTCTAACAATATCATTTACTTCCAGTCACTACAGGAAGCAAAGATATCTATTGTCGGGTATTGGTACCAAATATCTAATAGTATATGTTTCTTGATGGTATAGTTTCTAGGATGTTTATACTGAGTTTTGTGTAGTGGACTATTCCTTTTATACTCTTCAGATTACTGTCCTTGTATCACCATGATTTGATGATCCTGTTTGCCATTACAGCAATATTATTGGATGCTAATATCCAATTGCCTGGATTCAGCGTTAGATAAAATTCTGTAACCCCTCCCTCTAATGTGAGTGGGCCAATTAAGGCCACCGATGGATTTATCCCACAAATTATAGTGGGCATTGCCCAAAAATATGCCTTGTGTGTGCCATAATTTCAGTGAGCACTTTCCATAATCGTTTTTAATGTGTATGGTTATTATATTACAGTGTACCACCAACATAGGACTAATTCCAAATAAGGGCATAAATATTTTTGTAAAAATACATAACATTACTATTAAAACAGAACTGATTATATTAGCAACACATACAAACATTAATGAAAAAAATCATCTTTCACTTTTTTAAGAACTGCTCCAAACTTGTTGCCTTAATTAGTGGACAGCAGTATTTCATCACTCCACCCATTACAGCTGTTACAAGTGAAATAGTTATTAAAGCCTGAGGGCCAAGACTTGCAAAAAGAAAAACACCGCCAGCCTTAGTTTGAGCACTCTTTTTGTTACATTTCACTATTTCCAGTTCCTTTTTAATTGTTTCTTTTCCTCCTCAATACATTTAATGAGACTTTGTAACTCCTTCTGACAATTTTGTGACTTGATCAATATTTCATTAAGGAAGTCTTTGAATCGTCTGATGTTACATTCCTCTACTGACCAGACAATTTGTTTCTTTTTCTCAGATATATATTTAGCCAAAGCGTGACATTTAGTGACATATACACGAGCGTGGTAAAAAATGGTATCCACGGCTAACTTTTCATTGAAAACGGCAGCAGCTGCTTCTCCTTCTTCCTTATCGTGCATGTGCTCGCTATCAATCTCTGATAGTTTGTGTATTTTAGTCAGGAGTGTTTCCAGTTTGACGGGGACCTCCTTTGCCCCTTCTAATGTATCCAGCAATCCACTAAGTGATTCGGAGGCGTTAGCAATATCTTTGTCGTTTGCGGAAGTAGCTGCACGAAATAGCTGTCACGTGCAGACACGCACCAATCAGTAACAGCTATTTTAAAAATTAAATATTCCCTATTATTCAAAACTTGAAACGAACGTTTTAAGGGGTTACAGGGTTACCTTTTTTACGTTGTTAAAAGTGTTCTTGCCATCTGGTTCCCTTTCTATATTTTTTCAAAATTTCTTACTTCATTAAAGCTGAAAAATGATAGTACATTTTCTTGTTAAAAGTGTTATTATTCATGAATTAAAGCTTGATGACGCTTTAATTAATCATTTAGTCATGATGATGATACTTTGTAATTATGATGAATAAAATAAGGAGGTTCACGGTTCGAAACAGGCATCTCTCTCTCTTTTTTTGATTGAATACCCATCACAAAAATTAAAGAAAATGGCGGATTAGTAAAGCTGTTGTTGTGAGATGGTTTTTTAGAAATAACTTCAGTTAGGGTTTAGTCCAAAACTTCAGATGTGTACAATAGGATGATCTCTTAAAAATCACGTATGCTTTTTCAGATAAGTGCGTAACAATTAAATTAGACTAATAAATTTATGAAAGCTTAGAATGAATAAAAAGCTGTATCAAAATATCCATGGGCATTGTTTTGGTATTTAGAAACCCTATAATTAGGTTTTTTAAGTTGCAAAATATGTTATAAAAATGATTTTAAAATAAATTTCGAAAAAATCAAATTTAGAATGTAATCCCTTAAAATCACTGAATTCTAACTAGGATAGTTAGACTTTTGAACAAATGTAGAGTCAGCAGTTTTTTCTTAAACAAATATACTATACTAACAAACAGGTTATGAATGGTTTTAACAAATTCCACTACTGCCTTATTAGGAGTATAAACAGTGGATGAGGCATAATAATATTCATAGTGTGTCATATGACCTATAGTTAGGTCTTTCTTCTAATATGTCATTGCATATTACTAATATTTACAGACAATAGTCACCAACACTGTCTGACTGTATGTTAGTGTACAGTTTAGAGACTAGAAAACAATGATCAATACAATGACATAATTCAGATATTGGTTACATCTAAACTACTCAATTACAAAATAGAATGTCCCACCCACTAGTAATATAACCTATAACAGTAATATTGTATTTATTACATACCACAATGTAGTATAATTATATTCATTACTTGTTTGTTAATGAGGGAGTGAATGTCCACATGATGTATTGAAGAGTTCTTTATTTTATTAACTAAATTGACAGCAAGATATTTTACTTTAGCCTTTTACAATCATTTTAACAAAAGGGTCATTTAAACATTCATTAAAGACAAGTACTAGCTAATAACAATACATTACACAACATTAGGTGTTCATAAAAACTTGCAAATTTAAGTGTTTTATTGTCTATTTACTTGTTTTGTATATCTTTTTGAAATCTTCTAGATCTTTGGCATCTTTCAATGGTCGACAATACTCCTTTAAATGTTCTGATTGAACTTTGACTGTTCCCATTTTTTTAATAATGCTCTTCTTTATAAAGTCTTTGTCCAACTTGTCGGACTTTTCTTTCATGTCACTTAAATTATTATCAATTCCTAGTTTAAGTTGTTCGTTAACTTTCTTTAGGGCATTTTCAATCTTTGCAAGAATTTCTCTCAAGTCTTCAAAGGCTTTGATGGCTTTTCCATAAAATTGGTAGAGTGAAGATCCCCACACGGCACTATATATTGTACATGCTGCAGCTCCAAATAGTCCAACCCCCAGTAATGTAGGAACAGTTACAATTGCTTGAGGTCCAATTAAAAGAGCTCCAGCTGCTATCACTCCACCTCCAGCAGCAACTAATCCTCCACCAGCTACACCTTTTGCAATACTTTTATTTCTATCACTTGCTGCAGCTTCATCTTTTTTTGTTTTTGCTTTTTTCTTTTCTTCAATTATTTTCTCTTTCTCCTTTTCAATAAAGTCTAAAAGAGTCGTAATGTCTTTCTGGCAGCTTTCTGACTTATCCAAAACTTCCTCAAGGAAATCCTTGAATCCTTCCACATTTCCTTCCTCTATTGCTTTGACAACCTTTTCTACTTCATCACAGATATAGTCACCAACCTCATAACATTTGGTGATATAGGAACGAGCATGAACAAAAGCAGTATCAACAGCTTCGCTTGCTTGGATAATGGCGGTAGCAATGTCTTCATCCTTGCTTTTTGCTTCATCTATCAACGTTTTAGCATCTTCTATAACTCCCACTAATTTTAGAAACTCTTTAGGAACCTCTTCAACTTTAGCAATAGCATTGGTAGCATCTGTAAGAAAATCAAAAGGATCAGGACAAGAACCTCCTGATTTAGACGCCATTTGTTCACCTCCACGAGTTATTAACGGAGGAGTGACGTTTTTTGCTATGTCATTCAATATATACACTATGATTGTTACACTCCACCCACCACTGGCAACCAGTAGTGAGTGTGACAATATTTAAAGTAGCACTTTTCTAATGTCAGACAGAATTCCTTCATTGCTTGATTATATTTAATAACTACAAAACGGATTGTTGTATTAGCCTACTATTATCACACTGGTTTAATTTTGTTACATTTCTTTTATCTCATATATACAAATAGAGTAAGACACTCCTCCACCTTCTTACTTTCGTCCACTTATAGCAAACAAATGTATTAATCAATGTTTAAATATATATATACATATATGTATGTATGTATGTATGTATGTATGTATATATTGTAAAAAATATGTACTCAATACTATTGTGAACATTATTATCAGGAAAACAATCACAAAATGAACAATCACACTAAATATTATAAAGTATAACAAATTCATCAACAAAATAATGTATATTGCTTACACTTCCAGGTAATTATAATGTTGACTTAATATAATAATGAAGTCATCTAGAGTTGCTGCATCTTTTAATTGTTGGCAATAGTCCTTTATTTTTCTTGCTTCTGGTATAACTTTATGTGTAACTTGAGTACCATTAGGTCTACTACTACCTTGGATTTGTTTACCAACAAGATAATCAACTGTTGATGATTTGAAACGAGTGTTTACTTCAACAAATCTTCCCTCGATGTGGTAAATGTGAAGACGCATATTTTGTAAAATTTCAGTTATTTCATCTTGCTTCTTTTGGTAATGATTTATTAACATTGCAACAGCTCCACCAATAACAGCTCCACAAATGCCACCTGCAAGAATCGAAACTCCTATACCAGTAACTAACCCAAACCCTCCACCTCCAGCAAGTCCAGTGACAGTACCTGCTCCAACACCAATTGCTATGTTTTTACATTTGAGATTTTTGGCAGCACGATGTTCCTCTACATCATTAATGTGTCTCTCTTCTCTCTCTATAAACTCTAAAAGAGTCTGTAGGTCTTTATGACATCCTTTTGATTTAGACAAGACCTCTTCCAAGTAATCCTTGAATTCTTCCACATTCCCTTCTTCTATTACTTTGATAGTGTATTGTTCCTCATCACAGATATAGTCAGCTAACTCATGACATTTGGTGATATAAGATCGAGCATGAACAAAGGCAGTTGACAGAGCTGGTTTCTGCTTTAGAATAGGAATAAGTTTAGGGAGCTCAAGTAAACCATTTTTTGTCATTTCCGAGACAGCTCTAAGATGAGTTTCAAGAGCGTAGACACAGCTATCTATGGCTGGACTGTGATTTGTTGTGGCCATATTGTCAGATAAGCTATTGCTGTTGCCCTCTCCTCGAATATGACACACTACACGATGAATACTATTACTATTATAAGCATCCACCCACAGTTAGGGGACGTCAGGTTACGCCCCCTTCTTAATTAATTTCAGTAGTGTTTTTTGAAAAAATTTTTGAAAGTCTGCTAAATGTTCTACAAACTAAAGAAACAAACTCCTAAATACTAGCTATTTTCACAAACTCTTCTAAACTTTTTGCCCTCACTAATGGTTCACAATAGTCTTTAACATGTTTTGTTTGCGATGTAATATTCTTGATTTTTAATACAATGATATGTTTGGATGACCCGCTATCTCTTGATAACTCATCTTTTAACACTTCAAGATTATCATCAATGACTCGCTGTAACTGAAGACTAACTGTTTTTAAACTCTCTTCAATTAATTCGAGGTTCTTTGTCATTTCTTTGATGGCTTTTATTGCCTTTTCACAATACAACTCTATTTTTTTGTTTGTTTTATAGAGCTCACCACCTTTAACTGTAGCATACAGAGAAAGTAATGCAACACCTAATCCAACTGGTACAACAATGACAGCTTGAGGACCTGCCAACCCAGCCACTGCTACTCCAGCTCCAGCTACTGCTATACTTCCACCAACTACTGCAATACCAGCTCCTGCAGCAGCTTTCATCTTAGCATTATTTTGTCTATGTTCTATTTTCCTCTCTTGTTTGTCAATAAAAGGTTTTTCTTCAGTCTCAATGTACTCTATCAGTGTTCTCAAATCTTTCTGACAACACGTTGACTTTGACAAGACCTCTTCAAAGAAATTCTTGAATTCTTCCACATTCCCTTCTTCTACTGCTTTCATAGTGTATCTCTCCTCCTCACAGACATAATCTGCTAACTCATGACACTTCATAATATAGGAACGAGCATGAATAAATGTAGTTTTAACATTCTCTTTCACTCGAGTTACTGCATCAGCAACTTCTTTGTCTGGAACATCTCCCTCATCTAACTCTGGTATCTCATTTATTTCAGCTAATGTTTGTCCAACTTTAGCTACAACTGCTTCGGCCATTTCTTTTACAATAACATCAGCTAATGTTTGAAGGACTTGACAGCAAACATCACTTGATGCCATATCTGATGTCTTGCCTACTTACCAATAAACAACAACTCATGTGACCATATATAGCAAACTATGAATATAGTTAGATCATTGCCCCACCTATGACAGTAATAAATGATATATCTGGGTTATCAGTAATTTGGTGTCAACATAACATGTAACACTAAAACATTTTTGCTAACCAAATAATAATGTTCTTGTATTTTGATATTACTATTCAAATAATATAGTTTACAATGCTACACATACTTAACAATTATAAATTCCTCTAGAGTTGTGTATATGGTGACAATATTTTGTGGGAGAGGGAGATGTTGTAGTAATATCTTCATAGTACATACTATAGTATAGTCATCATAATACAAGAAATTTATTTTTCAAAAACTTTAAATCGTTACTAACAAAAAGTAAATGTTTTTCAATAATCTAAATCACAAAAACAAAGTAAGAATATACTCAATAGTTGTGTCCTGTTCATTGGCTACTACCATTAATGTATTATTTCATCACATAACAGAGGGCAATGAAATCTTCTAATGTAGATGCATCTTTTAATGGTTGGCAATGGTCTTTTAAGTAACTTGCTTTACCTATCACCCTCCTTATAGCTTGAATAGTAGAACTTTTGTTATCTTGATGTTGATAGTAGAATCGTTTGTTCACAAGATAATCATCTAATGTCAGTTTAAAACGAGAGTTGACTCCACCTAATCGTTTCTCAATGTTGTACAGATGAAGTTGTATTTCACGTAAAATCTCCTGACGAGAAACCTGAGTGTCTTCTTTTAAATGTATTATTATGCCCATTAATCCACCAAGTGTAGCACCAAGAACTGCCCCGGTCAGAGAAGTAGTTTGTAGATCACATTGTAATCCTATCACCATACCTCCAACTATAGCTCCACCTAGAACTCCACCCAGACCTATGCTAGCTATTATAGTCATTTCATTGTTTGGGTCTAATTTTTTCATTGCGTTTCCAATATATATACCAATTGTTGTAACCATTCCACCAATGACAGCTCCAAGAATGGCAGCAGATAGACCAGTCTGTTCATTATCATATCTTGATGTTTTAAGATGGACATTTCGTTCTATGACATCACTTCTCAAATAGACTCCTACTGTTCCACCGATAACAGCCCCAAAAGCTACAATAGCAAGGCCAACCACCACGATATTCAAATCAGTTCCCATGACTTCACCTTTAACAAAACCCATTATTTTAGCCATTGCACCAATCACAGCCCCAACAACTATTCCTGCTACCACAAGTACTCCAAGATCACAGTATAATCCCAGTAGTATGCCTCCAAGAATACCCAGTGCAATACCTGCTACAATCCCTATTCCTGTGTTTATCAGAGCTTTGTTTTTCCTTGTCAGTCGATCCTCTTCATCATTAAAGTGTCTCTCTTCTCTCTCTATAAACTCTAAAAGAGTCTGTAGGTCTTTGTGACATCCCTTTGATTTAGACAAGACCTCTTCCAAGTAATCCCTGAATTCTTCCACATTCCCTTCTTCTATTGCTTTGATAGTGTATTGTTCCTCATCACAGATATAGTCAGCTAACTCATGACATTTGGTGATATAAGATCGAGCATGAACAAAGGCAGTTGACATGGATGGCTTTTCTTTCAAATCAGAAAGCAACTTAGAGAGCTCAGTTGAAACAGCTGGTGTTGTCTCTGTGACAGTATTGACAAGTGTGTCAAGTTCATTGACACAACCGTCAATGGATGAACTCTGCTCTGTTTCTTTCGAGGCCATATTGCAACAGTTATATACTGGGGATGTCTAGGATCATTATAACAATATTCATAGTCTCTAAAAACACTATATTTACAGTTTGCCAAACCCTCCCTTCACGTGGAGGGAGGTGCTGGTTACGGAGCACACAATATGGAGGAAGAAAGTAATAGTGTTTCCAACGACCTCTGCCACTAGGCACTACAAGCGTTATTGGATGTTGCTATCAAGAAAACAGTACAGGCTATCGTAACTAAAGTCTCAGAGACTCTATCAGAAATAAACAAAGTTCCAGAATTGGATGATGAAAAAATCCCAGACAAACGTGTAGCAGATGCTGTTACTGAAGTCATAGAAAGTGTCAAAACTACTTTTGTTCATGCTCGATCTTATATCACCAAATGTCATGAGTTAGCTGACTATATCTGTGATGAGGAACAATACACTATCAAAGTAATAGAAGAAGGGAATGTTGAAAGTTTTAAAGACTATATGAGAGAGGTCTTGTCCAAGTCAGCAACTTGTCAAAAAGATATCAAGACACTTATTGATTATATTGAAACTGAAGAAAGACCTTTGATAAAAAAGAAAAGGAAATTGAAAGCAGACATAGCGATGCAAAGATAAAAGCAACTGCGGGGCTAGTGTTGCTGGGGTCTTTGGGGCTGGAACAATAGGGAGTGCTGGTTTAGCAGCTGCAGGTTTAGCTGGTCCTCATGCAGCTGTTATTGCTCCTCTAGGACTTGGGGCAGCATTAATTTGTTTAGCTGTTACAATTAAAGGTGGTGACATTTATGCAAAATATACACAGATAGAATTGTATTGTGAGAAAGCAATCAGAGCTATCAAAGAATTGAAGAAATCGCTTGAATTGATTGAAAAAAGATTACAGGAGACATGTGATTTCTTAAAATTAGCAGTCAATGGTAACCTTGAGATAATTAAAGAAAATGACATTAATAAAATGTCAAAAGGAGATCAAACAGCACAACAATCTATTATAGTTCAAGTCAAAACAATAGCAGTACAAGGACAACAATTAAAGGAATACTGTCAGCCGTTAATAAATGCCAAAACATAAGAAGACTTCTCTAAAATAATATAATTGAGTTTTGTTAAATATAATGTATTATTACAAGTAGAATTTGTTATTATTAATTTAGAGTGACATCTTCGACATTAATAGCAGGTATTAGGGGTGTGGTTATTTACTGGATCACATGATCACAACCACTGCAGCAAACTTACCATGGCGAGCAAGATCTCAGATACTGAGCACTTTACTACCGTGAACTGTACTACTGAACAGTCTGATACGTTTCACTCTGATACAACCCATACTGCTACTAGAATTCACTCTATAACTGAAGATTGTACTACTGAACAGTCTGCTAATACAGTCACTCATGTTCTTGAAATTGTCTCAGCCATTGTTGATATAGAGAGAATTAAAGAAGTCTCATCGCAAATTACAAAGTTAGGCACAATAACGGACCATCCTGTGTTTAATGATAAAAGTAAAGAAGAGACAGTAGCTATTCAGCAGTTGAAGGAAGCTCTTCAAGTTACCTTTGTCTATTTACGATCCTACATTACCAAGTGTTATGAATTAGCCGGCTATATCTGTAATGAAGAAGAAATTGTGTTAAAAACAATAAAAGAAGGGAATATGGAAGACTTTAATGATTATCTAGAGGAGGTGTTATCCAAATCAAAAGGCTGCCAGAATGACCTAAAGACACTATTAGAGTATATTGAAACTAAGGAGATGCCTCCAGTTACAAGTAGTTCAACAATTTGTCGTGTCGGAACTGTAGTGGGAGGTGCAACAGCAGTGACTGGAGCAGGTCTGGTTTTGGCAGGTCCATATACTGTGGCCATTGGAGTAGGTGCTCTTGCATTGGGTGTAGCTGCAGTGATTTATTATAATGTCAACCCTGGTCAAGAGAGTGCTAATGTAATAAAGATTATCAATGATTTTAAAGATAACCTTCAAGATATTAAGGACAATTTACAAGCAACCAATGACCAGTTAAAGGAAGTAATTGATCGTTATCTCGTCAAGTATGAGGGTGTAGAACCTTATATCATGTCTCAACAAATTAACACACTAGAGGCAGCTGCTGTCAAAGATACTATTGCACGAGCCAAAACAATCAAAGATTATTGTCAGCCATTTATGAATGTCAAAAGTTTGGAGGATTTCTTAGTGTTACTATATGATTAAGCAAGTTAAGAATTAATATTTAGCAAATAAGGTTGTAGTCATAGGCGTATGTAGGGCTCACAACATACCAGGGCTTATAATTATTCATAAAATTAATCGATATTATTAATAGTTATTAGTGTTTATTATTATAATTATTGCCATTACAAGTGGGTGCGGTTGGTTCAGTGAAATTGACAAAAAAAAGAACAAAACAAAACTATAGAACTATTTTGGAGTTGTTATGAACCTGCGCAAACTTAATAACTAAGTCATTGATGGAACTCCATAGTTGTGATGAGAGATCTTCTTCGATGTGGAGAATGGCTAGATCGTTTATAGCCTCTGTTGAGACATAGTCGTACGCAAGAATGGTTTCAAACGACAAAGGGACGAAAAGCTACGTTTTACTGTTGCTGTTGATGTTCCAAGCGTCATGGCTATCATCAAGCATTCCCTCAAATTTATTACTATTGTTTGAATTATCATACTTACTGTCATCATTGAAGTCAATTGTCTGACTTACTACTTACTTATTACTATTACTACAACTTGTAGTAATTGCCATTAATATACTTGCTGTTGGTTGTTTCAACATTAAAAGATTATTTTACGAATGTACTTAGATAATTTATGTATGATATGTCAGCTAATAGACAGTACATATAATAGGCAACGTATATTGACTTAACTACTTTAATAATAGATCGTCTATTCTGGTCATTGTTTAAATAAAAAACATTTATAGAATGTTCCTAATTTCCTTGCGGTCCATAAACTAGCAAACTGTTTATAATACTTTAACATGGGTTAAGTAACAATATGGTATGTAGAGTTATTGATGTTGGAGGGAATAATTCAAATCCTGATATGTACTCAAAGAAATCTCTGAAGTATTTTAGATGAGGTCTTGTCTCATTCAGATAACTGCCAAAAATTAATTGAAAATTTATTAGAATTTATGGAAGCAGAAAAGAAACAGATAATTCATGAAATGTTAATTATTATTTTCAATTTAAATCAGTGTATTAATAAGAAGGCCTTGATTTTTGTTATACATAGCGCCATCCCCTACAATCATACCACAAGTATTTCGTTGACTCTGTCATCCTGACCACTTCATGAAGTCCCTCCCACATCCTGTCCTGACCACTCTAAACATGGCCTGTACTCCCTTATTTGGAGTTGCTACAGTGGGAGTGGCACAATATATATTCATAGTGTGTCATGTGACTTGGACTAAATAACAATAATGGCTTGTAAGGTCGCTGATGTTAGAGGAACTACTTTAACTGCTAGTGCATTTGAAGGACTGTCCGAAGTATTCCAAAAGACAAAAATTGTTCCAGATGAGGTCCAAAAACTTTTAATCACACTTAACCAGATACCCGAATTTAAGGATCAGAGTAGCATTCAAGATAAAGAAGTGAAAACTGTTGTGTTTCGTTTTAAAATGCTCGTTGAAACTACTTTCTTGTTGGCTCAATCATATGTCACCAAATGTCACAAGTTAGCTGACTATATTTGTCATGAAGAACCACACACAATTAAAGTGATTAATGAAGGGAATGTGAAAGAATTTAAAGACTTCCTCAAAGACATCTTGTCTCAGTCCAAAAATTGCCAAGAACAATTGAAAACTTTAATAGAGTTTATGGAAGCAGAAAGAAAACAGTTAATTTGTGGGAAACAGACAGTACAAAACAAAGAGAGTGAAGCTGAAACAAAAGCAATAGCTGCTGGAGTGGCTATAGGAGGAGGCGTCGCCCTTGGAATGATCAGTAGCATTGTTCGCCAAGCTCCAATAGCTGGAATAGTGGTTGCTGTGGGTGCATCATTACTTGCTGCAGGTGCAGGTATGACTTGGATGTCCATAACAGAAATGGAATTTTATAAAAAAATTGTAAAAGCTTTTCAAGAAACTCACGATAACCTCAAAGTTATTCAAGATAGCTTGAAAAAAGTCAATGAGCAGCTTAAATTAGCTATTGATAATAATGTTCTAGGCGTGCAGGGAGAAGATAAAATGAATAAACTCAAGTCTGGCAGTGAATGTATTACGAGTTCCATTTTTAAATCTCTTGGTACACTAATAAAACAAACAGAAACAATCAAAGAATATTGCCGTCCATTAATCGGGGCCAGTAATTCCGAGGAGTTCTTTATGTTATATCAATTTGTCTAAAGTCTACCAAGTTGTACAAATTTGGTTGTCTTTCTTACTAGTATTGATACGTTCTTTAGATGCTTTGTCCTACTTACATTGCAGGTCTTAGATCTGGTGATGAAATGGTACACTGGGTACAGAGGTTTTGTCTGTACTCACTTTATTCTATATATATAGTTCACTATACGTGATCAGAGTACTTATTTTACATGTTCATATCAACAACGAAAGTTAATAATATTAATACCAGTATAGATAATATGGTAACAAATTTCCTGATTTACGGTAATTCATCGTACATTGCTGAGTCAGTAAATATGGCCTTCAAGTTAAGTGATGATGACTGCACTGAACACAGCTTAGTTCCTGACACTCCAACTGACACAGCTCTGCAAGAGCTTTACGATTCTTTTGAAAAGACTAAAGCTGTCCCACATGAGTTCAAGGAGTTGCTGGCTAAAATACATGAGATACCACAGCTGAAAGACGAGGACATTCACGATAAAGAAGTGGCTGGAAGCACTTGTTTCTGTCCATGAGATGAAAAATAACTTGATAAAAATTGAGACCAATTTTAAAAATGTTAATGAGCATTTAAAAACTGCCATTGATAACAATTTAGAAGATATATACGAAGATACGGAAGCCGAAGGCGGACATCCAATTCCAATTCTACTTTCCATCGCTCATTGTAGTAAAGCAAGCACCGCGAGCTGTCTCTTAGAATGGAGCGAAGCGACATGTTTCCGGTTAGGGTGGGGCTATAGGATTTTAACTGTTAAATATTCCATCGAAGGATAGAAAATAGAATTGGAATTGGAATATTTTTGGAAAGCTGTAAAGTAGAATTGCATATGGTCGGCAAACTTCAAAGCACAGTATATGAAATTTGAAATAGAATTGGATGTCCGCCTTCCGCTTCCGTACGAAGATGATGAGAGATTGGAAAAGTTAAAACCAGTGAACGGGCGATCTGGTAGTGGACAAGTTAAACGATCCATTTTGAAAAAAGTCAAGGCAGTTACAAAAGAAACCAATGTGCTAAAAGAATTATGTCATGCTAAAAGCTTGGAAGCATATTATTTATGTAGTTGTTAGAATAATTCTTGAAATAATTTTGCTTTTTCTCTGCAGTAACTATATATTACTTTAAGTATTTTACTAATTAATATCTTGTCTTACAGTTTTAAAAAAAGTTCACATAAACTTTTAATAACTTGTCAATAAATTGTTTCGCTCTCCTAATAGTTTAACAACACATTGAGGACATGATGACAACACTGTTCAGTCCAAGTAGTAAATTTCAATGAATTAGACTTTTACAGTTTAGTTGTCTAAAACAGTCTGTAGTAGAAACATGATCATTCTTTATGAGAGAACAATTCCACATTGACATGTTTGTACCAACGAAGTATTATATGAATATATTATAGGAGTATGTTCATCCACATGGAGCTTGACCAATAATAGAAGTCACAGAATAATGATCAATGCAATGACGTAATCTAGATATTGGTTACATCTAAACTATCACGTTACGTAATGGGATGTCCACTAATGATATAACCTATAACAGTAATATTGTATTTATTAGTAACATACCACAATGTAGTATAATTATATTCATTACTTGTTTGTTAGTGAGGGAGTAAATGTCCACATGATGTATTGAAGAGTTCTTTATTTTATTAAATAACAAGTTGATAGTAGGATATTTTACTTTTTGCATTTTACAATCATTTTTAATTATTACTATTAATTAAACAATAAATTGTCACCTCGAATTGTTCACTATAATCTGATCCTCCAAGTGATGTGTTACTGTCACCTTCCTTAAGTAATAGATTATCAGGAATATGATGTACCTATAAATAAAAATGTATGCTTGTATAAATTGGAGAATCTGCAATGCAAATACAAGTGATATTATTTACTGATATTTTTTACACTTACTGTATTTTCTACTCTTTTGTTTCTTTTTTGAATAATGTGTGAATGTGAATGGTGATGATAAATATGAGAATACAATGCAGAGAAACTTTTCAATGTTGTTGAGCATCCATTAATACCACAGCAAACTAAAAACCTAGGATCACTGGAGTGCACAGTCCAAGCCATTATATCATATGCTGAAAAGAGCTCAAAGAAGATTTTATCTGCTCATCTTGTTGAACTAGATGAATCTGGTAATTAACCTTATACATATTTCATTATAGTATTGTATGAATAATTGTCTATATTGTTTTAAGTGTAGATGTTTACATGTATTATGTATAGTATCATTAATTTTGTTGTTGTTCACATATACTTCATTATATTAGAATTGTATTGTTTACATGTACTAAATTTTACTAATGTCTTTTAACAGATGACGTATTGAAGCAATTGATAGCACTTAAGGTGCTTACAGAGTGTTTAATAAAGGGAAAAAACTCACTCTGATACTTATATGAAGAACACACAGTAAGATACATGTAAATGTTTAGTTTGTTATTTTTATATAATAGGCTATGGAGAACATTCAATTGGCATGTAAAACACCACTGCACCCCAAAAAAACACAACTAAGAATTGTAGCATTTACTGGGGAAAATGATACTCAGTACTTACTTGTTTGTGAGTAAAAAGTACTATGTAAGATGCCGTCGTTAGAAGATGCTCTGTTCACCACATTTGCAGCGTACTATTGTTTTAATTTAGAGCATCCCCCAATAATAAAAAATGTATTCTATTTTTTCATGATTTTTTGTTGAAATATCCAGACTCTTCTAAAAATCTTGTCTTATTTAGCTATTGTATCATAAAATGTAACATATAGTCTTTGCTAACCATATTCATTTTTATGTTCCTTTTTGTAAATATACTATAGTAAAATCATTTATTGCTCATTTATCTTTTTTCATTTTTTGTAAAGTTACTAATACCTTAGAAGTTATACTTATTGTGATTCAACCAAAAAACATTATAATAAAAATATAATCACCATGGACAAAGTTAAAGTAACAGCAATCGTTACTTCAACTACTTACATCAGATGTCACTTTAACTCAAGGTGTGGGTTATAATCACCAGTACATTTTATAGTTGTTTTAACTATTATTTTGATTGGGTTATTTTAATTCAAAACATGGGTTACCTGAGTTGCAGGTGTTTTGACCCAAACATTTGGGTACTTTCCACTCATCACTTTTTACTTTTTTTTATGAACAAAGGCAGTTGACATGGATGGCTTTTCTTTCAAATCAGAAAGCAACTTAGAGAGCTCAGTTGAAACAGCTGGTGTTGTCTCTGTAACAGTATTGACAAGTGTGTCAAGTTCATCGACACAACCATCAATTGCTGAACTCTGGTCTGATTCCAGTAATCCAGTTTGGAGGCCATATTCCAGTTAGAACACATGCTGATTGATACAGGGGATTGCTTGGTATTTAGTATATCATGAATATTGTTATAATGTTCCAACCATTTCAGATATATAATAGCTAGATATTATTATACATATAGTCGGACTATATGCTAGTCCTTGTTTTGAGGTATACTTTAAACCAAAAACCACCAAGTTTGGTATTTTCCTATAAAGATATTATAATGGCATGAAAATAACATAATGTTACACAATAATTATCTGTATAAAGGCAAATGAATCAGTTGGTAAGTTTTATTGATCATCTGTTGTCACATTATGTGTCGCAGTAAGGACAGTCATTTTCTTTGTTCTATAGGTAGTACTTTCCTGACTATGATGAGAGCCCATTTGGTCAGATACAGGAGGTGAACAAAGTGGTCCTGTAGAAGAGATATTACTATATCCAACACTTTGTTCTGAGTCAGTTATACTGCTTTGTTTGGATGTGACACTATGTTCTTTAGAATCACGATCAGATAACACTGTTGGAGGACGTTTGATCTCCATGACAACATCACCACGGCAAGACTGTAACAGTTTTCTCAATTGTGATGTTCGTAAGCCATCAATATAAGTATCCTGAATCTAATAACAATGAGTAAGTTATGAAATTCATTCTGTAGTACTAACTTTAATGATTTGATCTTCTTTTTGTAATGGACTATCTTTTTCAGTATCTGATATGATATATTGTGTCTTGTAACAAAAGCCAAGAGAACTGATGTTAGTACGACTGTTATGTGGGAGATAAACTCTCATCTTTACTGGATCTGGTGGACACACCCTCAGAATACTGAGACTAAGTGTCAGTTCATTGGTAAACTGATGAATCAGTTCTCCTATTGAAGATTTTGACAAACCTTTAATACTAACACCATCCACACTCTCCAACCTATCACCATATCTATAACAGACAATATAAAACGTCTTTTCTCTATTGATTGTGTTTACCTCAAAGTTTTAGCAGCCGCAGATTCTGGAGTAATTCCAGTTATAAAAATTGATGGATCACCAGGAAGATACTCTGAACTACATCCACCATCAATACTAAATCCCCATGATTCAGTAATTGTCTGACGTTGTAAACTTATATCCAGTACTACACAACTCTACACAGAAATATTGTTTATTATATTATTTAATTACCAATTATTATAAAATGGTATAGTATATTAATTTTCAAGCCAGCATATAAACATATTGTGTATAAGTCTAAGACATATAGATTGATACATAAACTATATTGAAATGAAACACTTACCTTACCACATAGGATTTCATTTTGTAATTTAAGTGATCTTGAGAGTCTTTCTAGTTGTGCTACTGATGATATATGATGTTCTAATTGACTGTGTAGTTTCTGTTGTTCTGATACAGTCTCTTGTAACTTGTGTTGAAGCATTAATGTCTTTTCAAATAATTCATCTCTTTCATCTTGTAAACGCTTTATTTCTGATTGCAGAATCTGTCTCTCCTCTATTAACTGCAGATAAAGTACATTCTATTAATTTCATTTAATATACTTTATTTACAATTACAGATAATAATAAACTTATGGAATAGATACTGGTGCTCACATTTTTCTGTACAAAGAGCAACTAACATATCACTACCACTCATAGAATGAACCCACACAGAGTGAGGCTGTTTTATATTGTTTTACTGGAAGTATGTGGTCGGTTTAGTGCTCAGATGGGATTAAATTCAGACAAGAGATTATAACTTTTATCAAGTGGTAACCTTTATTCGTAATTGCCATGTCAGGTCTTTGTGAACTCTAATGTTAACTTTAGACATTAACAGTGGTTTCATTGTCAACTTATCAGTAATATAATTGCAATGTTATAATACTTTATAGTACAATAATTTATGATATGGACGGCAACTTAACTTTGAATTTAATAACAACAAAAATGCTTAACCTTATTACATCCAATAGTTGCATTGAATTCTAAACATTTAATTCTTAATGCATCACTTATAAATGTGTACATAATGGGTTCATTATTACATCCTTTACATAACTAAAATGTAGAATTTGGATTATAAAAAGGTCAACATAACCTATATCAAAGTTGTTTTGATTGTAATGTAAACTAAAACACACACTTTTATGGTTTATTTCAATAGTACACATTATTAATAGCACACATTATCAATAGCACACATTATCAATAGCACACATTATCAATACATATTAACAGAGTGACAATACTTATGTAATATGTTAATGACCTTTGATCTTTCTTGTAGAGCTGCTTCCCTCATAGTTTGAGCGGCATCATTAGCTTGTTGAAGAGTAATGTTATCATTCTCAAGATCAGCACAACGTTTCGCAAATTTTGTCTTTTCACATTCTATCATATGTAGTGTAGCAGCTGTACGTTCACTAGACACTTTACATAAATGATGACTGTATAAAGAGATAGTGTGACTTTAAATTCATTAATATGTAATGATGTGAATAATTAACTGCTTTATGGAGAGTGTGTATTTATGTAGAAATGGTATCATTGATGATGTTGGATTTAATCATTTCTAAGATCTAACAAATATCACTACTAATAATGTCACCACTAACAATGTCACTACTAATAATGGTGCTACTAATACTACTTCTCTTGTGCTGAAAATACTATAAAAATGGTTTGGATTTTAATATAATGTTTGCCTACAAAATAATGTTTAACAATGAATTACTTAATGCTCCATTCCACATAGCAAGAATAGCAGGTTAACCAATTACTTTGGTCTAAATATTTTGTTCCTATTTATTTTTACTGTATATTTGTTGTGAATATTTATTATCATTAATTCTTTGATTTATTATTACTAAATAAATGTAGCATGGAATACATGGCCTATAGTCATTCTTGTATTGAAATGTGTATAGTATTCATTACAGCACACACTCTTCATATATTAAAAGTCATGTAGAGTTATCATTTCTAACCTGTGTAATAGTTTGTCTCTTTCTTCATAAGCTAATAGTCTTTCTCTTCTAGCAACTTCTAACATTCCTTCAAGTTCTGTTACTTTATTTTGTAATGTTTGTCTTTCTTTCAATACAGTATTGATTAAGTCACTGACATCAGTGAGTGAGATCTATAATCAGATTATATCATTCCTTAAAATTTCAAAATATATTCATATTCAAAGAATTCTAGTTTAAGTACTAGTAACTACAGCCATTAAAAATGTTCTAACACATATTTAATACTATCGTAATTATGGGCTATATCATTATGACTGTCTCTAATCACTGGACTAGATAACTAATTGATCATTTAATCTTGTGAAGTTGCTAAAATTATCAACCTCTGCCCACAAAACACCCAACAAATTAAAATTGACGATAATATAAACTCTTTGGTTACTAAACAATAAAATCTTCATTTGATTTTAAAATCAAATAAATTTATTGAACCAATATATTGTACCATTATAAATATTAATTGGTTGATTTACCCAATCCATTGATATTTTGGTTACAATAATGAGATAATGAGCAGTATAGTAAACACCACTCTATATAAATTACTAATATACTACAATTAATAAAACATTAATGATAGTAATCGCGTAAACAGAAGTAAAACAACAGACTTCTCAGAAATATGTTGTTTCATTATTTCATGATAATCAAAGCTATCCATTCAGTACAATGATTTTAACAAGTTTAAAAGACACTATAGACTATAGTCAAATTTGACAATCCTTGCAAAACTGAGCTTCAATATGGTTTTTGTGTTAAAGTGGGACTTTGTGGCTTAGTAGAGATAATTTATGTAATTCAAATTTTATGGGTGGAGTGATATGTGGGTAGATATACTCAATATATAATTTACATGAGTGAGATCAAGAGGTCAGTCCAGTGATTATAGATAGCCTATGATTAAGATACTACTTCACATCACATGACGTACTAGTCATATTAATACTACCTTTGTATTTTCATCTAATATACTAGAGTATGAGGAGGTAGGAGGAGTAGGGGGTGGAGTTTTGGGAGGTTGAGGAGGTAGATCAAACAAAACATCTGATGCTGAACGTTGATAGGGAGGTTTTTGTTTTGATGTCACAGGAGAAGGCTCATCACGTTTCAGTAGTTGCTACATTAACAAAGGAAAGAGATTATCCCTTTGCTTGTAGTGTCAAGCAGACACCAGCCAGCTCACACAGAAACTATCAATTTCAAATATACCTCATAAATTTGACTTAGAGAGTGATCATCAATAGGACTAGCCATAACAAAACAGTCTGTAGTAATGCCACGCCCATTTGTTAATAGTAATAACCACATTACTGAACATTACTAAGTATTCCTTCAAATAGTTTACTAAAGCTAATGTCATAAGTCTAATAATAAATATACTGTGTATATAAATACATATACTATATATTAGTACATATACTGTACATGTATAATACATGTATTAGTAAATATATATATATATATATATATATATTAAGCTTAAACATTAGTACAACCTAATATGACTTAATGATGTTATATATTCTTTAAGTAAGTGACATAATAGCTAATGAATAATACAAAACTGACAACAATGACAACAACAATAATGAAATAAATTAAATTAATGATTGATGGGAATAATAATAGTTCAGTTTATTTTACTCAATAAAAAGAACATAAAACACTATAAATAAAAACGTATAATTATTAATATTATGAGATAGAGTATGAATTAAAAGATTATATCAAACAAGACAACATCAATAACAATATGGAGCCACGGGATGATATTTTAATCAAGGTGAAATAGGTTCTTTGATTACAGGAACCCATGTCTGGTTGAGTTTCTCATGTCGAACAATATTAGCAATTTGTTTCAATAGAGTATCCTCATATACTAACATGAGACAGGCTATGAAAAAAAGAGGAACATCAAACAATAGATCAGCTAATAAACAAACAATGACATTTCTGGTTAAGGGAACTCATTCTATGCATTACAATATTATCTTGTGTATAGTAAATATGTATATATATAGTAAATGAATAGTTTTAATGACAAGTTATCTATTTAATAACATATCTTATATTGTTACATTCCCTATTTACATGGATATATTAGATGTACATAACAATTGTGTTATTTCTCTTTTTAAACAATTGTTTGTTTTCTTTACCTGTAAATTCATGACTGTGTTCTTCTTCTAACATTTTAGCATCAGCATACATTCTTTGAACTTCATTTGGACTAAGTTTTGCAAGACCAAATGTACTACAAAAGATATAGTTATAAGATAATATATTAGTAAGTGATATAACATAGTTAAAGCAGACATAGTATTAGTACAGACAAGAAATCACTGGTCTCACATACATGTGTGTACATGCAGTTAAGATGTAACTAAAACTAGTTTTAAATAAGTTGAATAAATGGCTTATAGTTTCAAAATGGTTCTTGTATGGACTCATATTAATTTTGTATAATTAATAAAAGAAATACTAACTAATAAATGAGTTTTGCAATGGAATTGAGTCACCTATATTAACATTACATTTAAACAACCAACATACTAGCTAACAACATCATTACAATCATAATATATGATCTTATTACTTGATGCTGTCTTCAGCCCCAGCTTTTACAAGAATGGATATGGGTGGAGCAAATGTCTTGAGAACATGTATCGAAGAAATACTACCGGCTACCAAGATATGTTTGCCCTAAAATAGAGAGACATTAAATGGAATAAAATAATGATATATTAAAATTTAAAATTATCATATAACAACAAATAAAATAAGAGTCACAAATAACAACAGTTTATATCAACACAAAATATATACAATCGTTATTTACTATTGGATGTTATGTACCTTAGTATCAACTGATATAAAAGCATCTCTTGGTATGACAGAGAACCCAGAGTCTCCATGGCGTTCATAATGAACTATTCTTCCTTCACTTTGATCACGATGAAGACGGGCCTCAGTGATACGAGCAGTACCATCAACAAATTCTATAGAAATAGTTCACATTTATTTGTAATAATATTGAAGCCATTTTACCTGGATGGTAATAGTGGAATAATTTAGGATAGCTCTCAACTAATAATGTAGCTATTGGACTAGCAAGCACTCCACACACTACAACAGGACGTACTCCAGTGAATGCCTCTACCTCCTCATAAAGTGCAATGTCTAAAGCTAAAAGGAGAGACAAAGTAAGTAGTATTGAAGGTATGTCAATTTGATCACATAATACTCACTATTTCCTTGTTCATTTAACCATTCTTGAGCTCGGGCTGTATTGGGTATGGCACCTACACCAGCGTCAGTGCCATCTTCATTGAGACGTGATACCCAAAATGATCGCCTATGACGAATAGGGGCATCCTCAATAATATGGAAAACATCTCCAGGTTTGACATGTAGTTCCTATAAAATAAAAGGACACATTTGATTAACTAGAAGTCTGATATTATTGAAGATCAAAGTGCTGATGAAGTATTTGAACACTTCACAAAATGAGATCACAATACTGTATCCAGATATACATAGTCTTGTGACATCATATAAAAAGGCTATGTCGTTATCATATGATAGGAATGTTATATAAATTGAGTGAGCTGATATTGTCTTGCATAGTCATCTCCTCCTTTACAGAAAAGAGGGTTTGTATACATTTTAGCATAATGTGACTAATGCACAATGAACAACAGCACTTTACTATTGAACTACTTAGAGGTTCATTTATATGTTGTATCAGTATTAATGTAGGACACTACATTAATGTAAATTGAATGGGGATCATGTCCCTTAGTCCCCTCTTTCCTGTTCTCATGTACAGCATCATATAGAAATGGAGACATTGTGTACTGTAATGTAGGCCTTCAGACTCTTCTATGTCACAGTATAGTATATCAGCAATCTCCATAATTTGGTTATAAGTATCTTTAATAAAACACTGACCTGAGTCTGTCGTGGTATATAAGAGAAATTAGCTCTGATATATGTAGCATCAGCTAGAGGATCCTGTTCACTGTTTACACCTAAAGATACAGAATAATATAACAGACATATTTACTGCAAGGAAGAGTACACAAATATAATGACTACTCAATCTTATATGTTATGATATGCTGCATCCTAAAGACCATTTATATTCTTGGAAAAATAGTAGGTACTTCTGTATATTTAAATTAACATAATAACATTACATACTAGTAGTAGATATTGATCGACGTGGTTCCTCTTGAACTGATGTCATTGATCGAGCTGGTGTTAGTGATAAGTTAGATCGGCTTCGTCCTCTAAATGCTAATGCTGAGTTACTTCTTGATTTCTTTTTAGAATGATTACTGGATTCAACTATAAATCATATCAAAAATAATGATATGTTTAATTCAGTCTTACTATATTCTTCATATTCTGGCTCTGAGAGTTGAGAGAGAGATCCACTCCTTCCTGGCCATCCTTTTCTGATTCGATTCAATTTTGAAGGAGATTTCTTACCAGACCTTTTAAGACTTCTATAGTTACAAAATATAAAATAATAACATTAACAACATAATGAAAAGAATGGTTACTTTGCTTTGCTTTCCATGTCTCTGAACTGAGAAATCCCATTTGACACTGTTCCTTCAGAACCTGATCTATTTCTAAAGGTAGTCCTTGTGTCATCATCACGAGCAAAGTAGGCCTCCTCTTCATCAGAGCGACTATCTTTTTCTGGTTGTGTGGAGATTGTAGATTGGACTGTTAAACGATTGTGAGATACCTATCAAAGAAGAAATTGATCCTGTTGTCATGGTAACATAATGACAAATAAGTACAGAACATAGACTTCATGAAAGTAACAGAACTTCTAAAGTCACTATAGTACATGTGTATGTTTGAGATTATCATAGAGTTCTAAATAACTATCTTTAACTAGATTATTACCATATTTCTGTTACAGTAAATGCATTAACTGAAATAATATCAAGGACAACATTCCTTGATATCTTACTTGAGATACTGTGTGAAAGGTAAGTTCTATAGATGTCTGAGATGATTCCATGGGTAGATAGCCATCAGGATAAGTTGATGGTTCACTGAGGAAGCTTTCACTTACTCCCTCACTGTATCCAGTACTGCCAATTTCACTGCTGTATTCCTATATTAGTGAAATAGGAATATTAATATATTACAATAGAATGAATGTAATAAATGTTCACTCTTAGTGTATTATTATATCTTTTTAAAATGATTGCTATATTACATAACTGGCAAGTTTAATATGATTTTATTATCGCCATGAAAATTCATTAATACTAAGACACCAATAGTTGGGTACAAGTACTAGATAATATGTTTAGTGCTCATATTCTTTGCTAAACAAGTGTTCATTTGAAAATAATTGCAAAGTTTCATTTCTAATTTAAATAAAACAGCTAAACACTTTGTTAGTATTTACCTCAAATTCTACTCTTCTCTCAGGATATGCTGAAAACATAATTCCATCACTGGTAGGACGGGGACCATCAGCAACATAACCACGCCCATCAGGCCTCAAACGAGGAGTGGCTCCTGGAACTTTGACAGGTTCCTAGAAAATGTTTACAAATAAACCACACCCACTAATTAGAGGATTAAATGATAGAAGACATTTGTTAGAGACACAATACAATACATAAATAATGCACTGATCAGAACGTGTACATTACTGGTATGTCCTGATAACTAGATTCAAACTATGTCACAGACTTATAGTGAATTGACTCCATTAACAGTATTAATGGTAACATGTAGTCATGTACATAGTAAATATGGTCTTACTTGAGAAGCATTGCTTTCCTGTGTTGCAGAGTGATAAGAATCTGGTCGTTGACGATAGGAGGTGTGGTCTTGTGAATTTTGAGAATATGAATAATCATCACTATCCCAACTTGAACCACCTAATAATAAATTGTTATTAAAAGAATTATAATATTAGATAATATTACATAACAAGTGTTAATTAACAAGTTGATATTTCCTTCATTTACCAGTTCATCCATTCATCTATCTATATATTTATCAATCCATCTATCTGTCTATCAAACTATTTTTGTCTGTCTATTAGTCTATCTAACATTTATAGTATGGATGGCCAAACAATGTTGATTGTACAAGTAGTGGATCATACCTTTGTTACGAGATGATCCATGATCACTACTAGAAGCTGATGCACTCTTAGTGGCTGGAGTGAGTATCTCTGATACTAAATAACAATAAATGATAAACTGTATTACATTACAATGTACCTGATGGAGGTGGAGCTTCAGATAATAGCAGTTGATTAGCACCAGGTTCTACTTCTCGCTCTACAACTACACGTAGAACACCTTTGTGTGGTTTTAGGAGCTTCTTGACAGCACTTGGCTTTTCTTTAGTAATAGGAGTACCATTAACCTAATATAAAAAGTAACATTAGGTAAAGCATATAGTACATGGTATATATTATTATGTACTAATGGCAGTATATGGTATATATTATTATGTACTAATGGCAGTATATTTGTACATTTGACAACATACAATAACATAATGATGATGAGCAATGTAACTCCTTAATAACAAGGAGTCCCTTATCTGGATGTCTCATATATACTTATCCAGATGCTCCACTTTTACAACATTGTCTAAGCAAGTGAATACCTGGATAATTTTGTCTCCTGTCATTAAGATCTTATCAGCTGATCCTCCTTCATTGATTGTAGTAATAGTGTATTGTGTCTCCCATTCCCAAGCAAATCCAAGACCTAAATAAATCAAAGCATTGAAGAAAAGATGAATCAAGTTTATGGGCCTCTAATAATATGGCACACTTTGTCTGTTATAATGTTTGATTCAGTGTTGTCTGGGTAACTCCTTTATACAATATGTATTGAACATAAAATCCATTATAACTCAGTTAAGCAATAATAACCTCAGCAATTTTTCATAGTCACACCCACTTAAGTAATATTAATCAGTAACATTAAAGTTGCATACACACATTATAGTAATCACCAAGTGTAGCAGAATTAATACATCCCGTAATAATAAGATAATTAGAGTATTACTACAATGGGAATATACATGATTTGTTAAGGTCCATTTACTGACCATCTTTTTGTTGCATGAGAGAAAACTCCATCGATTCCTTCTTCCTTTCAACCTCTCCTAGTTTCATTACAGCACCTGCCACACCCACTTGTAAGGCATGAGCATTCTTACGACGTCTCAAGACCTGTGTAATACAATAATCATATTACTATCACTAGATTCATGGATGAAATTCCTTGCAATTGTAAGACATTTAAAGAATTGTCTTTTCCTTTTTATCTAGTCTTGGTTTGTGTCATTTCATCTACCCATAACATAACTCTACATGTTCTTCCTTTAAAAGATTTCTCTAGTATAATCTAAGACTGTTTCATTTCTTAATGTAAGCTTAACATCTTATCTTGCCACATAAACAACATTTACACAATAATAGAAGAATTGAGTAATAAAAAATGGTGACATGATAAGGCAAAAATATTATGTACATTTCTACGTGTCTTCTCAAAACTATAATTATATAAATTAAGACTGACATATTTGATTGTCCTGACTTGCTATTACAAAAGCCACTTACAATATCAAGTAGTCCTTTAGATTCTTTGACAGCTGACACAGCCTGAGAGTGATTAGCATCCTTTAAACTTTGGCTGTTTATGCTCTCCAAAACATCACCCACTCTGTAAAACAAAATTGGAATATTACCAGTCAATATAAATTATGACCTATCTTAGAAAAGGTACCTCCAAATTAACAGTCCTGATTAATTTAAAATGTCTGCAGAGGCATTCTATACTGCATTGACTACTACTGCTGGTATAATGTATTAGAGATATTATAGTGTAAAATCACCAGCTCTAAATTACAACTGTCAGTATTTATAGTACTTGTTCTATTTGCCCATATGATATAAAAGCTATACTTCAAAGGATGGCACTATAGCTACAAGAACAGTTTACAAGGTAAAGAGTCTATTATAGTGACATTATTGTACATGGTCCTCTATAGTGGTAGTAACTAACCTTAAGATGCCATCTGCTGGTCCTCCTTTATTGACAAAAGTGACCATAAAAGCTCCTGGATTAGGTAACTGGGGTTGATCACTACCACCTACTACACTAAATCCAGCCCTTCCTTCAGTCCCCTATCACAACACAAGATAAAGTAAAAGTTCATTTGCACAACATCAATGTCTCTTACCAATGGAATTTGTACATGTTTCATTTCCCAATTCTATATGACAAAAATAGAATAAAATTAATGAATAAGAGAGCTACTATGGTCTCTATTGTTATTGCTCTATTATTGATATGCTCAGTCATTTTAGCAAAAATCCTGGGAACCTCTCTAAAATACACTGAGGCATCCTTAATACAATAGTGTTATAATATAGTGGTATTAAAACAAGTGTCAGAGTTAACATTCAGTCCAAACTATCATTAATGATAGTATACTCAATAGTGGTTCAAAAGTGTAGGCTGTGTTTATAAGTCAGGATTTACATTGTGTGTACATTGGCGCTATTTAGTTAATGTTTCCATATGTCATATACTAACACTACATTGATTGCAATCCAGTGAATGTAGGATTCACTGTAATTAGTAGGGAGTGTTTCAAACCATTACCATACACAGCGATCATTACAATAACCCTTGAAAAAATATGTTCAACTAAGAATGCTGTCTACAAATGTTACATTACATGTCAATTTGTAAAAAATATATTATACAATGTCATGTTTTAAGAAGACTTTATACTTTCTATTGTAGTATTATTTACTTTATGACAATTGTCTTACTCCCACACTAATAACAAATTTATTTGCTTATTGAGAACACTTCTATACAAGCATCAAGCATCATACAAGATGATCATCAAAACTGTCCACTAAAATACAGTTTCATTGTTAAAACACAATGTATAGTATTACAAAATCATTACATTCTAGGAGCTGATATACTTAGATTACACTAACATGATAGCTAGCACCAATTGTATAATGGTTAGTGGGAAGACACACGATACCTTTAAAGATATGGCGAAATGCATTTTATACAGTGTGCTTGTTATTTCATAATGAGGTGTAACAGTAGATATAGACTTTATTCACACTGTTTCAAATGTAACTTGGCTACAGATCACCTTGTTATAATGACATTCTTTATTGTGACTTTTAGTCAATCAAACTAGTAGGGAGGATATCCCATGAATAAAGGTAATTAACTTAGAACAAATGTCGTCATGACAACAGACTTGGCTTACTTATCACTATGCAATTTAAGAATAAGTTCTTACCTCTCCCCATGGAACAGATTCAGGTGAAGGTGTAAAGGAACGAGATGCATTCAGCTCCTGACACAGACTGTCCAACCGGTCACACTCTTGTCGTAACTTCCCTCTCTCTGTCTCCAGTTTTCCAATTCTACTCATCAGAGATCTGTTCTTTCCTTGTAATGAATCCTGTTCCATCATTAGAGTCTCTATTGTCTGCTTCAAGTCAAAAATATAGTCTTCATTTTGTTTACCAGCCTGTCAAGACAAAGTACAGAAAGTGATACTAACACACAATGCTGTCAAGGATTACAAGCAATAAAAAGGAAACATCTTTCAAAAAGTAACTTTGTACAAACACAGGGTTTTAAAGCAATCAACAGTTAACTCTTGGAGGTAAACACACTTACAAACATATTGGATATTATATGACAAAGATAATCCACTTACAGATCGTTGCAGTTCCTCTACTTCTAGAACTAGATTGCTCTTCTCATGATAGAGAGCCTCTAGTTTAGCAACAGCTTCACTTGAAGTAACATCTTCCACTTTATCTCGACCATAAAGACACTTCAACATAGCAAGATAGCCTGAATGTTCCTGCCTTAAGACTGTTATCAGATTACGAATCTATTGAAAACAATAAAAGGATTAACCACTGATTCTAAACATTAAAGTAATGTAATTATGGACATTGTACATGTATCATAAATGTATGATCTACATATATTTGGAAATGTTTGCGATAAACGAGTACTGTACAACAAACATTAGTGTTTCATATTACACTTCATTGCCAAATGTTTATTAAGTAATCTCCCCCGGCACTATGTTATGTAGTGTACATTGTATAGGGAAATTTAAGTTGTCTGCAATGTTACATTCCACTAAAACCACTAACTATATTGTAAGTTGATAATTAGCAGTAAACACATATTAAATTGTCACAAAGTGTAGGAGTGATACACCTACACATCATTACATTGTTACATGGAATTGTTTTGACAATTTATGGAATAGTTTGTAATGACTTACATCTGACTCAGCATCTTTTCCTGTTATCTCTTTAAGAGCAGTAAGTGTTTCTGCCTTTTGAGCATCAATCTACAAATAGTAGTATTACTTGTATAGAAATATAAATAATATGAATGTCTATGTACAATGACTAACACAATGAATGGGTAATCAGTTTGTCTGTATTAATATTAGCTATTTGTACTCTCTTTATTAGTGGTGGGTGTGGTTTAGAGATGTCTTTACCTTTACAATTGACTCTTTGAGTTCATTCAACTGTTTCAGTACATCCTGGTTCTCCTGTACTGTCTTATCTCTTAGTTTTCTCATGGAGGACAACTCCTTAGCATCTTTCTGACGTTGAGCCTACAAACAATTTCATATGAAAAAAACAAATACAATAATTCCTTAAAACATTTGTCTGTCTATCTGTCCATCCATCCATTCCCTTATACATCCATTCATTATTCAAATATTATTACTTTGATAGTCTCCAGTTTCTTTTTCAAGGAGATGGCATCAGACACAACTCGATCTCTTTCTCTCAAAGCAATATCTCGCTGCTTCTCAGCCAATGTTCGTTCAGTCTATAAAATATGATATCAACACAATTAATATCACTAATGTTAGGATTTTGTAAATGTTAGCATTGATTCTGTGAAATGTAGTAGGTAAACCTAACCATATACTTAGGAATCTAATCATACGTCATACATTTTATATTTCACCTTGTGTCTAGTACAAGCACTAAATAGTCTGATAGACAAATTAGAAACATTTGCATTAGCAGTGAAGATACTATATGGACAACATTGGATGTCCAGTACAAGTATAATAGTATAACATGTTTTTAATATTGACAACATATAGGATGTTCAGTGATTATAGTATAATAATATGGGGTATACCTGCAGTTCCACTAGTTGTGTCTGTAGTTGCATACTCTTTTCATAAGTCTCAGTACTCTGTTGCATTGTCACACCTTTTAACAATTTCATTTGTTCCTGTACAGCAGTACTCTCAACTTTCATTTTACTAATTTCATCTTTTAAAGTTCCATTTTCTGTTTCCGTTGTCTTCAGTTTACCTTCTAATTCACTACGTGAATCTCTCATCTCAGACAACTGGTGTGATAGCTTCTCCTAACAAAATGAACAAGACAGTAATAGTTGATAAGTTAATACAATGTTAGTTATAAATTCCTTCTATTACTATAAACACACACAATACATGAAAAAAGTAATTATTTATTGATATTTATAAAATGTCACTTAATCAAAAATCGAGTCATTTACGTTTCGATCTGAGTCAATACATACTCTCATATTTCCTGACATATCCTGACCTTATCTCGGAAAGCTCTGTTCAGTTGGCCTTGCAGTTGAGACAGGACTGTATCATAACTGGTCACACCTCCTACATCATTTTCTAATAGATTACTAGCACTGGCACTAAGTTTCTTTCTAGTCAGGAACAACATCTGCTCACGACTAGACACTCCATTGTTACTTCTCCTAGACAATAAACACACTATATACATTACTACTATTACATGTACTAATGACAGATATGAACAAATGGAGATCCATATACAAACCAAATGAAAATATATAAATGACTTTGAAATAATTGGATATGGATGAATAAATGTTATTGGAAACATGTGCACAACTATTAATTAACTACATGTTTATTTCAGTGATGCATGTAATTAATAAATAGTTACTATACTATATAATAGACATTGGTAAGCAGGAAGCTAAGAATGAGTATAGATGTTAGATGCTAACACTGAACATTTCAAAGTATACAATATATATAGTATCTATTATTAAGGTCATGTGTCTTACATGCGCTGATCTAGTTCTGTGGCAGAGTTACTGTGACTTCGTCCAAATGGTGGGGACTCGTCTCCTTGATTTGGTTGAAGGTGTGGCCTCAATCGACTATTTGTTCTGCCTCCTATACCACCACCCATACTCTCCTCACTGCCACTTTGACAACCAAGACTTTCTCGTGATGAAGTTGACTTAACAGGACTTACATCTCTGGGATGATACAAGATCGGTTAAACACATTGTTTATATTATTAATATTCTTTAGTCAACAAGGTAGGCATTTGGTTGGTTGAATACAGTAGCATTTAAAGTAATGATGTCAATTTACAAACTAAGTAACATGCCTTGTTATCTTCTATTGTAATAGTTCATGTTTTGTGTCAAGTTCAAAAAGAGTACTCAAATTATTTAAAACAGCATTTCAAAGGAGGTCATTAAATGTATTATCAATCTACATACAAATTATTTTAAACTCTAACCTTGAAGCTTTGTGCCTGTTATTTTCTGCTTCCATAAAAAGCAATTTATCTTGCATCTCTTTCAACTGTTTTACAAGTTCTATATTTCTCTCTTTGAGATTTTTAACATCATGATTTGAATGGGTGGTTGTTGTCATTAAGTGGTTTTCTCCAAGTTTAAGTTGATCCTATAACACACAATACAAGTACATCTATGACAAATGTACTGATGAATATAAAAAGCCTTTCTGGTAACTATGTAATAAAAGGCAAACAGCTTGTTCTTTTGGATTTCATTTATAATAAAGCTTCTCTGTAATGGGCCGTCAAGGCCCTTTCAGACTGTCCTTAGTATACAGATGGTCACAATACCATTATCAGTATAGAACTAAAACAAGTGATACACCTTACAATATCGTAGTTTTAGTTACTATGTCACATACTTTCAATTTGCTATTTTCAGTCTTTAATTCAGCTAAATTTGAAGCTAAGCGATCTCGTTGGTCAATGATATTATCCAGTTCCTTTTTGGAAGAGTCATAAGTTGGAGCTAGTGAACGAATCTTTTCAGTGAGTCGTTGATTCTCTCTCTGTAGTTCAGTTACTTTGTATTTATAACTGTCTCGATCTTGTACAGCACACTCCAAGTCACTATCATACAAGTGAATAATACCATTAATAGACAACATTATAATACAATCATCCATTCATCTATCTACATATTCGTCTGTCTATTTTTCCATCTGTCAGTTATTCATCTAAATATTGTCAATACAAAAACCTAGCACTGTCTAATACTAGAGAGTTCACATACAAAGCATTTAAATCAACAATGCTCTATATTCCTACAATACTATATTGATGTGTTTATTTAGAGACAACATGTACTACATGTGTAAGTGGTATACAGTAACAACATTTCTCAGTAAATTTACTCTAACTTCAAACAATATAGGACACAAAGTTATGTCCTGCCTGTCACGTATCATTTATTAGAACAAATTAACGTACAAATTGTTAGTAAACTTAGTAGATAAGCCATAAAAAAACAGATGTTAGACTACAACATTTACTTACTACATATATGCAAAAACAGGTAAGAAAAAAGTAACAATTGATTTAATGAAAGTTTCTTAAAGTTTAGTGGAGGATGAGTCTACTGCCCCCTCTCACTTAGCTATATTCCAAAATTGCCCCAAACAACCTTTTTAAATTAAACCCTGTCTTGACTATGGAGTGTGTAAATAATAAAAGCATCAAGTTCTTTCCATTTGGTACTATTGTGTATAGGAGTTGGTCTATACCTTCTTGTTCCTCTCAGTTCATCTAAAATGTGAGATATTTTCTGCTCATGTTCAGATCTTAAAAGACGTAGGTTTTGTTCTAACTGATCCTTCTCATATTGCAGTTTGTGAACAAATCCCTGTAACTAAAGAGCAAAAATAAAGTTATAGTGTGAACAATTATATGATGCACTGCTACTAAAAAAACTGTAAAACAATGAAACCCTTTCTAGTAGAAACTCCCTGAATATAGCTACCTATAAACACAGCTTTCTATTTGACGTAAAGCTGGTAATGTTGACTTTGACAAGAACAAAAATAATAAGAGGTGATTAATAAGCATATTCATTTAAAACATTAAGACAAGAGGAGAAATTGTCCTACTAGTAGAACTAAGCAGAGTCTCAAAATCTCACAAAAGTTCTTGTTTTATCATCTCTTGCTGTCTTAAAAATAATACTAAAATTTACAATCTGAGTTACTTATATTGTAGTTAACACTGATGATGAAATCATTGATTCCTACCTCCCTATGTTGAGCCATGAAATAACCAGACTGTTCCACTTTCTTTTGTGCTTTATCTCTCTCTTCTGTCACACGTTCCATTTTGACTTTAAGATCAGCTTGCTCAGCTGATACATTCTAAAAAATATACAAATTATGACATGAATCAATATAAATAAAATAATATATTACATTAATGTATCCACCTGATTGACTGGTCATAAATATCACTTTATCCTTATATTCATCTGTTTGTTCACATAACATAATTTGGTAAATAGTCTGGTAGTAAAATTGCTAAACCCTACACAGTCTACATCATTTAACAATGTGACATCATGTTAGTAACATACTTTACTTCAAAGATGTCACACCAAGATTCTATTTTATGATACTATCAAAGACACTAGCTTTGAACTTGCTCTCAAACATACTACAAACAGCTAGTGGTCATAGGAGGCATGTAATCACAATATCATTACAAAATATTTCATTGTGTTAATCATTTGATTGTCTGAACTCACTTTGAATTTTTGCTGAAGATGATGAAATCTTGTTCGCCATTCAATGCTCTCTGATCGAATATCATGATCACTGTATTGGTAACGAAGGTTTAATCTCTTTCCTTGATCATGTGAACGGTTTGGTTGAGGTCGTTCCATCTCAACATGATCCATTATGTTTAGTACTTCTAAAGGAGTGGGAGAGAAAGAGGAAACAGATAGTAATGTTACCTTAGAGATCTCACACAGTATTAGTAATACAATATCAGTTACTATAAGTAACTATATAACTGACAAACAACATATCAAAGAAAACTATTTTCAAAATGATATGTGACAAATTTCTCTGGCAGTTATCAATGTCTATAAAGCAGCCATTTTGTTCTACATTTTGTGTCTCATCAGAGACACTCTTTCATAATAATATATGATAGAGAGAAGAATGAGAGAGAGAAAGAGAGATACAGGATGGTTCTTTGATTTAAAACATTGTAATTCCCAACAGCGAATTACCAGGTAAATATTATTGTGTACATATAGTCATAAAACTTGCTTATAATCTTATAATAATACCTCAACTGAGAAAAATGAATGATGTTAAAATTAAATATCAAGTTATGATATTACACAGATGAGATAGATGGGAATTTGTACTTCAATATTAGAAGAGACAGTAAAATATAGTATAGAATGAATTGATAATAGGACTACTTTATTAAAAGGCATGTACTATTTTAGTATAGTTTTCAACCATTAACTGATACAATACACTAGCTATAAAAAAGATTGACAATAACATCAAACATTAAAAAAGAAAGCACTTTATAATGGGTCAAACATCATAGTTCGTAGAGCAAGAGATATATGCATCACTTAGTTCAAAGACAATACCAATGGAATCTGAGTAAACCATATCTCTCAAACATTGTGTTATTAAAATACGTGCAAATGTTCAAAGATTTTTTCCTCCTCCATTGACCACAATGTAAGATTAAACTGGTGTGTGTTCATAGCAGCATCAAAGAATGTGACCATCTACAGAGCAGTCTAAACACGATCAATTATACAATAATAATTGATCGAGTCATTTGTCATTACTTATTTCTTAAAAGTATTCTTTGTAAGATAATTGTCCATTGTGTAGTGGTTTTCTCGGTACAGATTTTCAACAATAAATAAGGAAAGAAAGTGTCCTGAATCCAATATAGACTGTAATTGACATGATAATATTTGAAAAAGGACATAACCAAACTGTCTAATTATGGAGGTTCCTCTTATGCTAATGTACCTCAGTGAGGGGAGTGCCCATTAATCAAGGATAATTAAACCCATTAAAAGAGGAGTAACCACTAAATTAAACTGTTTTCAAACAACACTATCTCAACATTTACAATGCTATTCTACTTATAATGCCAATACAATAGTACTAGTTTGTGGGAGTAGAGTTGTAAAGTAATTACATACATATTTTTGATGACATTCAAATGTCCCTCCTTAAAACAGCCTGACCACAGAAAAGTGAGAAAAGTGAAGATAATACTGTCAGTAGTAGTAAGATGAACGCATTCTTCACATTGAAATAATTATATTATCTACAGTCAAGTGCACTTAAGATTCAGAGAAGGGAACAAGAATGTTTCTGTAACAACAACACTTAAAATTAAAGGCATTACACTGAGGTTTAGGGCAGGTGTCAATAGTAAAGTGCCCCAGGATACTACACAATCAGTCTCAAAATCTGACATCATTTCCCATTCTAGTATCTTAATGGATTATACAACTACTATGTTGAATACACATCTGTACTAAGGATATTTCCAATATACTAAAATATTAGCTACAGAGAGGTTTGCCAATAAAAGGACACTTATATATATTATCATATCACATGTACAATGATGTGACATTCCATTAGGTGGAATACATAATACAATGTGGTACAACTTGAAATTATGTTTACATGTTTCTAATGTGTTGTAAACAAATATGTCTCTCTCAAAGCTGTTCACTAATAAATAAATTGAATAATTAACAAGTGATAAGAAGCCAACTACTTGATATGAAAAGAGTGACTGGCTTTGAGGAATAATGTTAAAATTGTTTATTCCATTGAGTATTGTTGGTACAAGACAGATATGCATATATTAGGTTTAAAAGGTTAATTGTTGGCTTTGTACAAACAATTTTAAATATGGGATCATTAATGTCACACTTTAAAGACTTCTTTAGTATATGATATCAAGTATTGATAAAATAACACAATCAGAAAACTTTCTCATTATCTATTCACTGCCTTAGATTATAATGGATATCTTACTTCAGACCTGTCTCTATAATTTAATTATAAAAAACTTGTATGCATCATTACTACAGACAGAGGTATTGTTCAATAGAAAGAACAGCGTGATTTGCTATAGTTATTGCTCAAGAACACTCAATTAAAATAATATTTTATTAACTTAAAGACTTCTGGTGTCAAAAGTTACTTGCTACAAGTCTGTACATAACCAGCATGTGTGACTACACAATTGCAGTGCAGAATATTGTAATGTTATTTTAAAGCCAGACCCAAAATACTGTAAACTTTGTAACTTCATAATAGACAGTAAGTCACAATGATACTGCTTATGATTACAGAACACACACAGAGATTGGCACGGACAGTTACAGGATATGGATAATGACTTTGGAATGACATATATTAACAGTCTCTGCCAAATTCCACCAGATGGCAAACACATTAAGACAATATCATTTAATGGAAACACTATGATATTTCAAAAGATTGTCTTACTTAATGTTATGTAATATGTGGTCAAAGACGTCACATAGTTAAAGCATAGAAACACATGTATAATTTGTTTAAATACAGAATGCTGACATGGCACATATTGTAGTAAACAGGTTTCGAAAAGTTAAAAAAAACAAATTTACAAAAACTGAACCTGATCAACTAGTTTGAAAAACAAGTTAACATACTATAAGTTCAGAAGAATCATCAATGATAGGACATTATTAACTCTCCACTATGACTACCCAAGTACAGACAAAGTTTAAAAAGGTATTTAATGTTTTTTCTATCTTTAACAAATGTCAAGTGAAATTAACGTTATCTATTTGAATATTTTAATACAGGACAGCTTCCTTTAACATGAAGGATTAGTGAAACAAACTTGAAGAAAATTAACTGCTAACTGATCACTCTTTCCAACATATCTATTCACGTGTATAATAAAATCCCTACTAATAATACCCATTTATACAGTAACTGTGTCAACAGATAAACCTGACTCTGTTAGGAGTAAGTTATGACATTGACACAACTTTGTCTCGATGTAATGTATGTGTTACTAGTTATGGAATGTCTAGTGATATTTGATGTTATTCCCATCAGAATAACAATAATAGTAGCACCACCCAATACATTAAGTGACAAACAAAGACTATGTCGGAATGCACACATACATAGTGAGTGCAACGTTTTAGTCAACAGACAATCATAGAATTTATAAACTACATCATTTATATACTACATCTTATGGCAACTATGCATGTGTAATGTGACATAGGAAAGTGCTTCATGACACAACATAATTGTGTTTTAATTTAAAAGTAATCTATCCAAATATTGAAATGAACAATTATTGCCTCTCTGTATTAATTATGGTTTTATTTCAGACAAGGATGGAGCCAAGCACTCATTGTAAGCATTAAGCCAATGTAAGCACTTTCCCAAGTGTTTTGAAGTGTTTCCAGCACTGTACTGAAAAGGGATTTAGTGCTTAGTGTTTAGCACTACAAACTATTACTACTTTCATTAACTTTTATAAAACCAATTTCAAATATATATCTAAAAGTTGAAATGTGTCAGTGTCCATACTTCAGTTGTTATTTTGCGTCAATTATGTAATGGTAGGTGTAGTAATGTAAACCAGCATAGAAATAATTTATCCCAAAAGATGCCAGTTAACTGTTAAATGCTTTGAGCGATTTATTTTCATTAGTGTAACAACAATTTATAACATATTGGACATTTGAATTGTAAGCTAAATATATCACTGATACATAGAAAATGTTTGTGATTTTGCTTAACGTCTTTTCTAAAACGCTTTGTCCCATGTCTGATAGAGGAAAACTCTCATTAGAATAAAGAAGGTCATCATCAGGAAACGTCACAATCTTAAGTGAGTCACAAAGTTCCCATTTTTTCTCCAAAGGTATATGATATATCATATAATATTACCTCTACTTGTTTAGGCATAGTTCAGTGATAAGATATCAGTGATATTCTATACTGACCACACAAGGAATTTTGTTTGAACTGGTTTATAAAACATGTTTTTATTATGTTAGTAAAGATAATAAATTTCATTCAATGTTTGTGTTTACAAACAAGTAATATGAGGACAATGAAATATAATTGTTACATGTCTTAAATTAACGGAATATACAATAATAAAAAACTAATTCTATTAGTGTAAACAACAGTGGTCAATATCAGAACAGATAGACACAATAATTACAGCACATTTACTATTAAGAAGAAAAGATGAAACCACTACTCCAGTCATTTCGTTCAAGTATAAATATTATCAAATATTTGTATTGAGGATACCTCTTAAATGAAGGACAGTTTCCAAGGTTCTCTATATAGTCATTCCTTATACTATGTATAATATTCCATAGGCTAATTCTGTAATAAAAGGCATTTGTACTAGACCACTTCCTTGGTCAAACATCATGTTTTTCACATGAAGTCATGATATGCTATCTCAGACTTATTCTCTATTAATTCACTATTAAAACATGTCTACATTAGTGTTGTGTTGTTATCACATTAGACTAACACACCTAGTTCTTTTAGTCAACATATGTGTTAACTAAAGTGCTATACTAACAGACAATAGCAGGTCTTGTAGGCAGTACCTTTAATGGAATCAATAACAGCTCCAGTACACAACTTTATAGTTGTACCAGACACCGAACATTGATATATCTTTAATATAAAGGTATCTTTTACTTATGAAATTTCAGTAATGCACTAGAGTATATTAGGTGGTAAAAAAGTGTCCCACGTAAATAAAAGTGAGTGACTTTTATTTGAATGGACTATTTGTGGTTTGATCTACAACATAACCATAGTAATACACACTAATACTGATAACATGCTTCTGTAGGTTAAACAATGTCACAGTTTGGACAATAATCTAATTTATGTATACAAATGTTAGTTATTTTTATTATTACTATAATCTTTATTGTTATATACCATAGTTAGAATAACATATTATTGTAATTATTACTCCAGATAATAGGAAGATTGTAAATAATGTATACCATAGACATAGAGCAAATTAAAATATAAGGACTATATTTTAAGTTTACAATTGAAGCACATGACTTCTGGTGAACATAACATTGGATATTACTGAGAATATCCTCAGCTATTAACACTCTATAGTTAGGACATATACTGTCATTTCATGTTAATCAGTGTCATATTTTACAGAAGACACAGGTTTGCACTAACAGTTGTTACTAATGCCTCAAATTGTTATCTCTATAGAGATTGTAGTGCAGTACCTAGCTTCAAAACTTTGAACTTTCCTTATATAATATTTTGTGTGGTATTGTGATCATATCTACTTCTAGATAACATTGTATGATCTAACTTAGTCACCAAGTGATCAATAGTTAAAATATGCAAGTTTGTTATTCCTAGCGCAATAGCATATCTCCTTATTGACTAATAATAAAATAATATACTTGATACCAGGAAATAGAGTGAAGTCTCCAATGGAATTATAAACTGTTATTAACTAGCACTAGTTCAGTAAATAAGTACAACATTGAATAAAAGGTAAAGAGAGTTAACTAGTTATTAACACATTATGTGTTAATAGAAATTGCAACTTCAAGTAAAGGAACTTACTCAATTTAACAATGAAATTGAGACTGAGTTAATAAACAAACAAATAAACTTGTACTATTGAAATATATGTAATAGACAACAACAGAATTATAATTATCATAATAATCATAAGTGGCTCATGTACATAGTAATTCCCTCTTCATTACAAAATACAAGTTGTGGTCACATTTTTACAAGCAAATGTAGTTTAAATAAAAGACTCACCAAATTGTTTCAAATTGTAGCTCCTTAGAGACTCTAGCAGGCCATTAGGTAACAGTTTAGACTGTGACAGACTTACTACTGAGTGACTGTGTCTTGCAAATAACTGAGAACTAGCAATGCATTGTGTTATGTGGAGGTGATCCGGCCCTCCCTCGTGAATTCCATGCATGCCTGTTTCTATTAATTCGTACAGTTACGGTAATCCACGAGAAAATAAAATAAAAATCAGTCGTTGGGCGTGGTTTATAATTGCCTTTATAATTCGAGCATTCATCTCTGGTTTGTTGTTACTTAACTTTTAATTCGAGCTCTGTTTTTTTAAACTCGCATTCATGTCTGGTTTGACGCGAAAACGTTCCTCTGGTCGTCAGAGATTAAGGCAAGGCTACGTCGGAAAGAACTTTACGCTGGATGGTCGCCAATACGTAGTTGAAGATGTTATTGCTGAAGGTAAGCAGATTATATCCACTAGCTCTTAGATGCATGGCTCTCTGCATTAATACTTTAATGCATGGCAAGTTACTATTCTAGAGGTCGTTATTGTACAACAGCTGTTGTAATGGCTTATGTTAATATGATGTATTACCTGCTAACATTGTCAATGATCTGTTGACACTATATAGCAATGAAAGGTAATCTGTTGTAAGGAAAACTAGTGAAAGTATAACACAAGACTATGTAGATTTTGTTTAAAATATTGTAGAATTGGATCAATGAATGGACAAACATGTGTATGAATGAATGGATCAATGATATATGCCATGATTTTGTTCTCATCTGTTACTTGTAGTATTAAATATTGAATTTTTTATTTTTATTATTCATTACTCTAGTCTATTTACTATAAAGCTGATGATAACTGATTCCCTTTCAACTATTCCCCTTAGGCAAACTCAATCCTATACATCCATAGACATTTATTGTACATAGTTCAGCATATCTCAATAACTGGTATATAATCTTGCTTCCCAAAGAAAGGGGGTGTTTCCTAAAGTTGATGTAATTGATCTGATTCATATCTTAATAGTTTATAACAATGGTTTATAGTTGATTGTCCTCTTCTACTAAAAAGGATATGATTTAATTGATGTTTGTAAGGAAACCTTCAAGATATTGTTGAGTATTTTATAATTATTATTATATTTGTAAAATATATTATCATACAACAGAGATCCAACAGAGATATGTTGTAGTGTAATTAGCAGTGAAGAGGAAAGGAATTATATTGTACATATTTTGAGGAATACCAAATATTCAGTGACTATGTCACCAAATAATATTTATTCTGCTGATATTCCCCCAAAACACTTCAGTAATGTGATTACTTTGTTGTCTTATCTTGTGTTGGTAGAATACACTCCTGTAATTTACTAAACTAATATAGAACTCAGTCTAGTCTTTATAACACTATCTTTCTACAATATAATCTCTCACAAAGGGACACATAATAGGGACAAACACATATTATATATAGTCCGTTACTAATACTAACTATTCTATATTAAGAACCTCTATACTAAAGACATTTTAGAACAATGTCTTTTTAAAGAAGGCTCAATTGTCTTCAAACAGTTAATAATACACTCAGCTATATATAATTGATACCCTCATTCTCTAGGTGGTTATGCAGTTGTATTAGATGTTAGGAGTGTCGTTGGTACTAATGAAAGACTGGCTCTTAAAAGAGTAGCAGTTAACAATGAACAAGACTTGTTTCTCTGTAGACAGGAGATTGCTATTATGGTGAGTTATGTCAACATTAATGATGTACTAGTTGATTAGAATATAAACAATTTGGTAATAGGAAATGTCATCTAAATAGTTTATAATAATCTGTACATTTAAACTTTCATAAAGGACTTTTATATATTAAATATATCCTGTTCCAATCACTTACCAATACTTTAATATATTTGTCCACTTCTATGTATGGAAATCTCTATACTAAAGACAGCCATGGTCTCTTAATATCTAGCATAGAGGAAATTATGGTAGTACACAAGGAGGGCTTCTTATATCCTAGGTCACATGATGTCAATATTGGTAGTACATATAAATCATAAACACCTTGTATGTATAGATATGCTTCAGTTTAACAGGTTGACTGCTATAGTTCTAAAAGGATACCTCTTAAAGGGACACCTCACTATATAAGACACCAATTAGCCAGTTAATTCCTTCCTAGCATATATTCCAGTCATAACATAAATAGACTAGACTCTTACCTCATAGACTATGATGATCTTATGACAATAATGTAAATAGTCGTTGACTTTTTGGCTGTCTTTACAATAACATAGAATGTCTGAATTATCTTTAGGACACTTACTTCACATACTAACACTAACTGTGCTGATGTTAGGAATATCTCTTGTTAGGCCAAACTGTCTGTAATAGACATAGCTACAGTCTAAGTTAGTTTAATTATCTTAATTAAAGGACTGTTCTCTTTTCCTAACAATTGACAATTCACAATAGACATTAGATATGTCCTGAATATTCAACTGTCCTCACCTCCTCTTTAAATCTAATGAAAGTAGATTAAGTTACTTACACATACACACACATCAAAGCCAGTGAATTGTAAAGAATAACAAATCCTGTAAGTGTTTTGTACCATTTAGTCCTTGACATTTGATCTGTCCACTTCATGAGAACAACTGACTGTAGTAACCAACTAAAATGTAATCATTGATTTTATAAGTCAGGTGATGAGAGCATATTGAGTGTGTTGTACTGAGTGTTACAAGTGCCAAAACAGTAGATTAAAACTTATGAAGATAGAATGAACAAACATGTTCTAGCTCACATTCATCTTGTGTGGTCTAGTCTCATTTGTTATTTCTAACCTTCATTTTGTGAATATACTGTTTACTAAATTGCACAATATATAGAGAGATTTAAGTAACTCCATAACTCAGTAATGGATATAGTATCTATTAGAGGTGAACCCCGTTTTAAGTATTAATTCTCTTTATTACAGAAAGCTCTCTCTGACTCTCCATTCTCAGTAACATACTTAGCCTCTCAAATCAACAGACTTAGCAAAGAAGTGTATGAGGTTTTGATATTAATGCAGTTATATGGAGGACAGTCTGTCATGCAGTTATTACGACAATACCACTCTCAAGGTAACCTCTATGTCTCTGTTAGTTATGAATTGTTGATAGTAAAGTTGCGATATTTGAGATTGTGAAAATTTTATTGCTTTAAAACATTATATTTAAAATCTTTGTGTAATTTCCTGTTCCAAACTCTTCTATGATAAAACATAACGTCACTTGTAAAATATATTATTCACTTGTTGGTGGTTTGACCATTGAACTTGCTAACTGTCAATAGTATCACTATAACTTGTATTTGATGTACTGGTGTGCTATAACTTAACAACATCATCAAACAGTTTCTAAGTTTATGTCATCTTATATGTTGATATATTCCATTGTCTCCCTGTATTGTCCTTTTATGACATTAATAATTGTTCTCAATTTAAAGAGGTATTCTTAATACAAAGATTGAGTAATACTTTAGCCTACATTTACTTATTAATGCTTCATTCTAGTTATCTAATACAATATTGCATTGAGGACACCTTAGTAATGAGAAGACTTACTATAGTTTCAATTACAAAGAGGCCACTCCATAGAACAAATGTCCTAACTATATAATGTGTCCTTTTGGAGAAGCTCCACTATAGACTATCACGTTTTTAACACTTAAACTAACCTTATTATCAGATCATACTCTGTATTACCATATTAGGTAAACAGTTATCTGAAGCCATGGTTTTAAAGATATTCACTGATGTCTGTCAAGCTGTTGCTCGACTACATCATCGTACCAAGCCCATTATAAATAGAGATTTGAAGGTAATTCATTAGGTGTGTAGGCATCATTTCAATTGTATGTGTGGGTGGAACACTGATGTTTCATTATATGTGTTGTGTATGTACAGTGATGTCATTAGACAATAGACAGTTATGTCACACAATTGATGTCTGTCAATATCACTGACTATTATATATGTCACTAGACTACAGTCTAATATCAACAGTCTAGTATCTATGTCACTAGTGTAGAGTCTATGTCACTAGTCTAGAGTCTGTGTCACTAGTATAGAGTCTAATGTCTATGTCACTAGATTAGAGTCTGTTGTTTATGGGTATTGTGTTAATTGAGTTAGTTAAAGTCATTTAGTGGTTTACCACATCATACATATATTGGTTAATGGTCTATAACTTTGTTTGTCCATTTCTCTAACATATTGTCCATTGCCTATTGACTTATCAGATACGTTTATCCATTCAGTCATCTATTGGTCCATTTACATGTATTACCATCTGTCCATTATTTATTTATCCATCCATTCAGTCATCTATTTATTTGTCCATTAGATTGAGAATATATTACAAGATTTTTCTGGTAACTTTGTTCTTTGTGATTATGGTAGTTGTACTACACAAGACATGGACCCTAAAGAGGTACTACATCAGTTAATATCTTATACTTGTAATGTGAGGATGCCCCTTTAATAATGGCAATTAGTGAAAACAAATTTACATTTAACATTATACTACATCAGTTGATATCTATTGCACAATTATTGTTGTATCATTTGCTGATGTAAGGCAACTTGATTCTATAGTAAAATGTAATTTTAAAAAGTGCATATAATATTGTATATTATGTATTATTGTAAAGAGTTGCTTTATATCTACTGATAAATTTTATAGCGTTACCCATCTGTTAATTGAGACATGTTTAATGTCTGCTACTACTCACAATAATACTAACGTTTCTCTGTTGTTGTTCCCAATATAACATCTGTGTTTATATCTAGTTGACATTGTGATATAGTTATCAAGGAAATGATCTTGTTTGAAGTGATAAGACATGTAGTACATAGTGTGATATCATTGATGCATAACACCTGGATAGTACATGTAATAGTTGTACATTGACATGTAACAGTGATATTACTTATTCTATTTTCTATTGTTAGTTGGGTGTCCCACATTGTGAAGAACAGTTACATAAGTTTACTACACTGGCTTATCGAGCTCCTGAAATGGTTGATCTCTATAGTGGGCACGTTATTACAACAAAGTCTGATATTTGGGTAAGTCAAGATATATATATATATAGTATGAATATAGTGTAATAGAGCGAGACTACTTTATAATGGATAGTTGGGTCTACAGTCATGGTAAATGCCCTTAATATTGAGATGTTCTCAATATAGAGTAATTGTTTAGGCTAATGTGTTATCATGAGAATATAATATAACAATTAATGTTATAAGAACAAATAATGTAAAAGAGTGTCAAATATCACATGGTACTCTAGCAACACTGTGAGGAAAGTCATGTGACACAGTTCCATAAAGTAGTATATAATTTCATTGTAAGCTCACAATTATGTCAGTGAAATTTAATGCTTTCTTCTCTTCTTACCTGTCTATTCTTGATGACATTTCTAGAGGTTTTCAAGTGTTTTGATAGTTAGATTTTTATCAATATATTCACATTCAATGTTTGTTAAAAAGTTCATAATTTATATGTAACTAAACTTGTTAGTACATGTATTGACATTGAATGGATTGAACATTCCACAACTGAGAGATATTAATTTTAATGTATTATTGTAATGTCTGAAATGACATAGTCATATCCAGGAATATGATGTTATCATAATATACATTTAATAGTTTATTGTATTATATTATATGACATCATATGATGTAATGTGATGTCACTTGACATCATGTGATGCTTTAATGTCTGTTATGCAAAGTCTTGTTATGTCATCTGAAACATAGTAATCTTGTATACATACAGAATATTATAAAATCGATATGATAGTAAGATAATACACTTCAACATTGGACTAGAGCAAGTATCCTAAATATAAAGATGTACCTTCATTCTTTGTAATCTATTTATTAGTCATTAGCTGCTATAATCAATAGGGTTAGAAAGAGATAACTCTATATTAGAATGCTGTATTTCAAATACAGTGTCCTGTGATGTAAGAGAAGTCTTAGGGTTTCTTATATCACAAGATAATACTGTATGTATGATATAGTATAATGTCTGTTGTGTGTTTGTGGCTTGATACCACAGAAGTTGTAGTGATGTCATAGTCCAATGACTGCTGATGTCAGTACTGTATCTAGATTCAGTACTAAGATGTCGCTTTATTAAGTATACTGCCTTGTCAGCATTTTGAAATTTTATGGTATCATGTGACAAAGCAATTTTGGTGACTGCATTAGTTATTGCTACTCCTATCATTAGTAATGTAATTGTGTTTTATTATTTTAGGCCTTGGGTTGTCTCTTGTACAAGATATGTTTCTTTGACACTCCATTTGGTGAGCAAACATTAGCCATAATGAGAGGGACTTTCTCATTTCCGGAGACTGCCTCTGCCTACTCACCACATCTACTGAATTTAATAAGTAAGATGGATCAATACATGATGGATGGATGGATTGATAAATTGATGGATGAATGGTTAAATAGATTGATAGATTGATGAGCTAGCAGTTCAGCAATCAATGATTTAATAGCAAGTATTTATAAGTACCTATAAATTACTTTACAGAATATATCCTCAATCCTAATCCTGAGGAACGTCCTGATATTTTCCAAGTATCTTGGGTCGCATTTAAATTGATGGGCAAAGACACTCCAATACTCAATGCTTTTGTAAGTGTATTAACACATGATATTATCACTAAAGCTGTACAATAGACATAATGATATATAATACATGTAGTAAATGAGTTAGTCTTATATTATATATACTGGTGATATAATGGATTTTAATAACATGTAATTTAATTTTAATTATTTAGGGGGCTCCCATTCCTTCTATCCTGGATACACCTGTTCAACTTGTTAAGCCTAAAGTTGTTAAGACTACTTCTCTACAGCCATCAAATGAACTTAAAACTGCAACCAGAACTACCAGTTCACCAGCACCTACTAGAACATATACACCTCAGTATGTATTTTATTATGTTAGAAGATTTATAACCTCTCTCTCTCTCTAGGCCATCTCCTAATATTACAGTGACCTCAATCTCATCTCGTGCACGTCCTCGTCCTATGTCAACAGTTGGTCCTCCTCCACCAAGTACAACAGAAACACCAGACTCTCCTTATGTCAGGTACTATCCTCAATACAGAACCATCTACCCATTAAAACTACCTGTTCCTTTAATAAACATTATTATTATTATTATTGTGATAGTCGAGGAGTTTTGACTCTAGTACATTTATATAAATGTATATTATGTTACTCTATAGATCTGTCAGTGCTCAGCCTCGTTCTGGGACTCCTCAAGGTACTCCTAATGTTGTACGCTCTCAGTCACCTATAATAAATTCACGTCCACAAGGCACACAATACATTTTAAGGTAAAGATATTTTAATGGTACATTCGCATCTAAAATATCATTTTGCAGTTGGACTAAATAATTTGAGTTTGTATATAACATCTTAATAATTGTAATTATTTGAATTCAATGTCTGAAATACTACTTTAAAGACTTCTACAAAAGCTTTAGAAATGTCTTTAGTTCCTTGATAAGATCAAATACATTATTTTTATAGAAGCTAGTGACTTTGAGCAGTAAATGCTTAGACATCTAAATATGAAGTTGTGGTTAAGAGTTCAACATATCGTAATTCATGAAAAGATTGCCGTATTAAACAATTGCGAATTGCAAAATTAAATTCTAATTGCATTTTTAATATTGCATTTTCAATAATAATTATTATTAATGAAATTAATGTAACAAATCGTAAATTTCAGTCTAATCTATGTTGACATCAGAATCAGCAAATGGATTGTTATCAATATCAGATTGCACATCCTGTACTGTATGCTTGAATTCCAAAAATCTATAATACCAGCTTTTTTGAACCCATTTATAATTACATTTGGCAAATTTGCCTATGGTGGCACAATCTTCGTCGGTAAAGCTCGAATATTTTTGTCTCTCACCTGCCTTTTTCTTATCCAAAACTCATTCCACAGGCTTATTCGGTTCGAAGGTTGTATGTTTGCTTAAACTACTCTGTTGTGATGTTGGGAGAGAAGAGACTGGGTGAAAGTAGTTGTTTAAACTCATTGTTGCTTTGTCCTCATACCACATTGGCATAACCAAAAATATTATGGAAAATATTACAAGATTTTTAAATGCAATGTCCTGCCAAAACTCACAATCCCAATTTTAAGATGCATGCAATCTTTTCATGAATTACAGTATCCTATCTAGTCATACAATGACTATATAACAATATGAAATAATGTTATATTGCTAAGTTAAGTTAGGCACTTATAATAATATAATATATTAATCTTTTTATAGTTCTGCAGTGGAGTCTACAGAAACCTCTCAACATTCACCTCAACTCCTCCACCCACACTCATTTACTCAGCCCCTTCCACCTCCAGTAACAGACATATTTGGACACACCCCTTTCTCTGAACGAGATATGTTTGGTGCCACACCTTTTAATTCTGCTGTGAGACAAGTCACATGAATATCATGTGACTCTGTTTATCTACTAAGTCGGCCATTATAACTCTGTAGTAATACATTTTAGCTTTTTTCAGTGTATAATTGTTTTCTCACTATATTATACATTATCTCAGTACATGTACATGTACATGAAGTTGAACTATTTATTATGACCTCTTTCCAAACGTTGATGTGTTGTTAATTATAGTATGACAAGTTCTTTTAATTCACTAAATACAATACATTGTTTTTTACATAACTTGTTCAATTATTTGTATATAATAATAGACAATGTCTTCATGTCCAGTTCATATATATTGCTGTGTAATAAAACCAAAACCTATGTACTAAATATCAACTATAGAGAGCAAAGTATGACTTCCTGTCATACCTATAGGTGATATGATAATAATTGATAGTGTTTGGTTTTACGTATACTCTACTTCTGGAGACTACATACCTTATAGAAATGAAGTACTTAAAGTAGACAGAATTGGTTGGACATATTCCAAGAACTAGTGACCTCCAACACATTTATTGAACTCATATTATAAATAGAAAACTGATAACTGAAAGTATCAAAGGATAATTAAGCCAAAAATCTAATTTATTAAAGAGACATATAATTGCTATAAGTGAGTTAGTTTTAAAGTGTGATATAACTTCCTAACTATTGTCCTCAGTATTTCATCTCTACATGTATTTATATGTATCCTTTTAGTCTGTCTTTTAAAACTATAGAGATTGATGAAAATGAAGTTCAATCTTATTATGTTAATTTTATCAACCTTTATTTTCAGTGTTACTGCTGTCTCTGTCATTGATGATGATAATGGATCTACTAGCAATACAAATAGTTGTGTCACTTCTTTGTATGAACTAGAGGCATCACTCAAATCTAATCCACTCAATATAGAGAGTATTGATGATGGATTCTTCCCTCCTAACAGTGTCATCTCCCTATGGGTAACAGTTAATATCTACTATAATACATCTACTGAGAACCATGATGTTATCACTACTCATCCATACAATGGAGACTTAAATGATACCTCACCTGATGTTATTTTTCATTGGTATGGAACAGCACTGTTTTTGTCTTTTAAACCAGATATAATTATGAAGTTGAGTGGACTTTCTATTTTCCTTGAAACCTCAACCAACTGCAGATTTGGAGTGACTAATATAGTTATAGACCCTCTTTGTCAAACTAATACAATGTTACTACAGAAGTTAGTATTGAAGGTATGACAAGAATAATCATTACATAATAATGTCAATATATTTTATCATATAGCTTCCACAGTTATTATCATTAGGAGTTCGTGGATATTCTAGTGAAAATATAAATGATTCTATTAGTTATATATTAGTAGCAGAAGCTCATCAGTTTATGGGTATAACATTGACTGTCTTAGCTCCACTTATATTATACAAGTTTATACTTCCCTCTATTAACAACAAACGTTGTGAAGATAACACAGAGGAAATATCAAGGAATAGTTTATTTTGGGGATTTATTCACTCCAGTTTTTTAGGATTACTTGTTATGATTGTATACAATTTCTCTATAATAAGTGCAGTGTCAAAGATTTCATTCTGGTGGCTTGTTTTACCTGTTCCATTACCTCTTATACTATTCTTTATTATAGACATAGTTGTAGTCATTGCCTGCATACAAGTCTTTAAACAATATAAGAAAAAAATTCATATTCTTGTCATTATGATGACATTGTTTGTCCAGATGATGTCATATCATAGTGGATGGGTTATTTTACTACTTATTACGTATCCTCTACAAGTGGGAACAGTGATTTTAATGTTGTTAAATGGTTACATTGCTTTAGCCTTTTCATGTGCATTTATATTGCAATTGTGGAGAAAAAGACGCAACAAGTCATTATCAATAAACATTTTGTTCATTGGAGCTTACTTTTTCTGGACAATAACATATTTTTTAATTGCGTATTATATAACATTAGCTACATATCAACATGAAGATGGTATCACTAAATTTATACCATCACTTCTACCTGTTGTTTTCATTGGATTCTGTACTTGGATAGCTAAGAACATCATTTTTAAAGTGATTGATTATGACAAGTTAAACCTGTCTGATTACAACAATGATAAAATATATAATAGCAAAAGTGAGAAAGTACTTGAAGATAACGAGAACACACCTCTACAATCTGACTACAAATTAATGGCTACAGGAAGAACCAACAAATTAATAGACTCAAATGTTTGATCATTGTATTGAATTTAATTAGCTTTTTAGATATTTTAATAATAATTGTTAACACATATTACATAATATTGATTAGATTTAACACAATTCAGTCATAAAACAAGTCACATGATTATCATATGATTATTATTGACTCAGTTATCCATTATGATACATTTATTTGGTCTCTAGTTATTTTCCACACTATTATACATCATCTCAATACATGTACATGTGTTTATTATAACCTCTTTCCAAACATTAATATCATTATAGTTAGGGCAATTAGTGAAACCATATTCAAACACAACATGGCTTGATTACTGCCATCACTATATTTAATAATTTTTTTTGAAAATTTTATTTACTTGTGTTAATAAGATATTCGACTGCCTGCTTTCCTGATGATTTAGCAACATTAAATATTATACATTACAGTACATGTACATGTATTTTTTGTATGTTCTGCTTTTAAATTGATTCCTAAGTATCAAGATTAATTGAAGGGTTATAGATTTAATGAAAATAGTGTCCCCAGTGTAACACCTCATGACTCTATTAATGTAGGTTATTTATTATGAACTCAATACTGCTGTTGTATAGTGATTTAATTGTTATAGTAAAAGAAGGCTGTCAAAAACAAGAAGCGAAGTTGTAACTTCATTTTTTGACTAAATGTAACCCTAACTTCATAAGACCCTAACCTATATTAATATACAACTGATGATGAGGGGTATGTTTGTAGGAAATGCTATAGGCACATTATCCTAAGAAGTCCTCCTACACATAGGCTGACACAGCTTGCAGCAACAATTGGCTGTGACCAATCCATAATGGGGACTTCCCAGGTAATGTCCCTGTAGCATTCCATGGATACTTACCTATTATTATCAGTTGTTATACTTAGTCATAAAATGAAGTTACAGCTTTATTTCTTGGTTTTGACAGCCTTCATTTTTTCTATGAGTGTTTCTTATGTCTCTGTCATTGATGATAATAATGGATCTACTAGCAGTAGAAATAATTGTGTTACTTATCTTTATGAGCTAGAGACATCATTAAAATCTAATCCTCTCAATATAGAGAGTATTGATGATGGATTCTTCCCTCCTAACAGTGTCCTCTCCCTATGGGTAACAGTTAATATCTACTACAATACATCTACTGAGAACCATGGTGTTATCACTACTCATCCATACAATGGACACTTAAATAATAACTCACCTGATGTTGTTTATTATTGGTATGGAACAGCACTGTTTTTGTCTTTTAGACCAGATGTACTTTTGAAGTTGAGTGGACTCTCTTTGTTTCTTCAAAATTCAACCAGATTTGGAGTGACTAATATTGTTATAGATCCTCCTTGTGATACTGACATGATGTTACTGAAAAAACTAGTATTAAAGGTATGACAATTGTATTTATTGCATATTTATGTTGTTGTATTTCATTGTATAGCTCCCACAGCTTTCATCATTTGAAAATAACATTCGTGGATATTCTAGTGAAAGTATAGATGATATTACTAGTTATGGCAATTTTGTAACAGTTGGAATAGCTCATCAAATCTTCAGTGCAACATTGAGTATCTTAGTTCCATTCATATTCAACACCTTTGTGCATCCTTCTATTTATATCAAAAGTTCCGAAGGCTCCACAAAGAACCTTTTATCAAAAAGTTTATTATGGGGATTTGTTTTTTCAAGCATTCTAGGATTAATTGGCATAATTACATACAACTGTACTATAATTCATGAAGTGTCTAAAAATCCATATTGGTGGATTTTCTTGCCTGTTCCTGTACCTCTTGCATTCTTCCTTATTCTAGACAATTTTGGGATGATTTGTTGCATAAATGCCTTCAGAAAATCTCTTTATAAACGCTTTATTGTTGCTGTCATAATAATAACTATGTTTGTCCGAATGGTGTCATATCATAGTGGATGGATTATTTTTCTACTTATTACATATCCTCTTCAAGTGGGAACAGTGATTTTAATCTTTGTAACGTATTACTTTACCATTTCTTTTTCTTTTGCATCAATGACAGTGCTATGTTTAAGAAGAAGACGCAACCAAATATTGCCAGTTTACATTTTGTACATTGGGACCTATACTTTCTTGACTTTCTCTTTTTTTTTAACGATCTACTATATCTTTTTGGCTATATATCCACATGAAGATAGCATTACTAAATTTATACCATCTCTGCTACCTATGTTTTTCATAGGATTCTGTTCTTGGATAGCTAAAAATATAATTTTTAAAGTGATTGATTATGACGAGGAGAACCAAGTTGGTCACAGCAATGAAAACCTACAGAATAACAATAATAATGAAAACCCACAGAACAGCAATAATGAAAACCCACAGAACAGCAATAATGAAAATCCACATGAGAGCGAAATTGTAAATTCAATTGAAGATAACGAAAACACACCTCTACTCTCTGGCAACCAGTCAACAGTTACAAGAAGAACCAACTTATCAATAAACTCAAATACTTGACCTTTGTATAGAGGAAGTACCAGTTTTTTAGATATTTACTGATATTATTAATGTAGATTATTTTGTACACATTGATTGATATTATTAAAAATGTTTGACAAATTCTTTGATTACTATTTCCTTAATTGTTAATATGTGTTAATTTTAATAACATGCGAGTTCAGTTTTCTCATGTATTGACATTACCTATGATGAGATGCTTTGCCAGACCTGTTACTGTTTATATATGCATTCTGATCTGCCATCATATTTATGTTCAAAGAGGTTAATTTAATATGATGGCAGTTTGGATTATATTAATATTAAGGAACATTATCTGGTTTGGATGCATCCATACAAAATACAATAAAATATTCATGTTTATTATTACAACATTTGTGAAGTTGACATAATCCCACATTGATGCTAATTATTTAAAAAATAATTTGTGAATCTTTTCACTCATTAGTTAGGATGTTCAAACAACGATATGTTATGATATGTCAGTTTAGTTGAGTTTATTTTATTTATTTAGGGGTATCCCTATTTCCTATTCCATATGTTTCTTAGACACACCTGTCCAACTTGTTAGGCCTAAAATTGTTAAGACTGTCTACAGTCATCAAATGAACTTAAAACCTCAACCAGAACTACTAGTTCTCCAGAACCTACCAGAACATATGCACTACCATGTTATGCCCTTGTCCTATATAATCAGTTGGTCCTTCTCCACCAAGTACAAATGAAACACCAGACTCTCCTTATGTCAGGTACTATCCTCAATACAGAACCATCTACCCAGTATAACTATCTGCTTCTTTATTAAACATTATTATTATTGTTATTGTGATAGTCAAGGAGTTTTGACTCTAGTACATTTATATAAATATATATTATCATATTTTATAGTCTCTCAGTGCTCAGTCTCATTCTGGAACTCCTCAAGGTACTCCTAATGTGGTAACCTCTCAGTCATCTATAGTAAATCCATGTCCACAAGGCACACAATGCATGCTAATGTATGTAACAGACATATTGGAAGACACCCCTTTCTTTGAATGAGATATGTTTGGTGCCACACCTTTTAACTCTGCTGTGAGACAAGTCACATGAATATCATGTGACTCATTTACCCAGCCCCTTCCACCTCCAGTAACAGACATATTTGGGTACACCCTTTTCTCTGAACGAGATATGTTCGGTGCCACACATTTTAATTCTGCTGTGAGACAAGTCACATGAATATCATGTGACTTTGTTTATCTACTAACTTGGCCATTATAACTCTGTAGTAATACATTTTAGCATTTTTCAGTGTATAATTGTTTTCTCACTATATTATACATTATCTCAGTACATGTACATGTACATGAAGTTGAACTATTTATTATGACCTCTTTCAATTTTGTTTATTGGAGCTTATCTTTTCTGGACAAAAACATATTTTTTAATTGCCTATTATATAACATTAGCTACATATCAACATGAAGATGGTATCACTAAATTTATACCATCACTTCTACCTGTTGTTTCCATTGGATTCTGTACTTGGATAGCTAAGAACATCATTTTTAAAGTGATTGATTATGACAAGTTAAACCTGTCTGATTACAGCAATGATAAAGTATATGATAGGAAAATTGAGGAAGTACTTGAAGATAATGAGAACACACCTCTACAATCTGATTACAAAATAATGGCTACAGGAAGAAACAAATAATTATTAGACTCAAGTGTTTGATCATTGTATTGAGTTTTATTTGCTTTACTTTTTAGAGATTTTTAATAATAATTGTTGACATATGTTACACAACTTTCATTAGTTTTAACACAATTCACTTATAAAATAAGTCACATAATTATGATATGATTATTATTGAATCAGTGTTTCAATTATGACTCTAAAACTACATTTATTGGTCTATAGTTATTTTCTACACTATTATACATCATCTCAATACATTTACATATACTTATTATGACCTCTTACCAAACATGTTGTTAATTAGGGCAACTAGTGAAGCCATACCCAAACATAATGTGGCTTGTTTGAGATATTTTACAAAAGTAAGTTTACCCTCATAACTGACCACAAACTTCTCACTGCAATTTTTGGCTCAAAGAAAGTAATTTCTTCTTTAGCTGCCGCTTGCTTACAGCAATGGGCACTTCTTCTTTTCAGATTATGATTACAATATTTTTTAAATCTACAGAAACTCATAGCAATGCTGATGGACTGTCAAGACTTCCACTACACAACCAAGAAGTACTTGGTGAAACGAAGACAGTTACCATCTTCAATCTCACTCAGATTCAAGCCTTGCCAGTCACCTATAATCAAGTTCAGGCTGCAACCAGGCGTGATCCCATTCTTAGCAAGATTGTTAATTATGTGAGGAGGAGATGGCCAAAGCAAGTGCCAGATAACATTTCGACCATATCAATCTAAGCAAGAAGAAATCACTATTGAAAGTGGATGTCTACTATGAGGTATTCGTGTCATTATTCCAAAAAGGCTACAAGATCGAATTCTACAGACACTTCACCAGAGCCACCCAGGAGTCACTAGAATAAAAGCCATAGCTACAAGCTACATGTGGTGGTTGGGAATTGACAAGGATATTGAGAATGTAACAAAGTCATGTCTTCCTTGCCTTGAAAACAAATCACAATCACCCACTGCACCCTTACATTCTGGGTTATGGCCTACCACACCATGGAAAAGAATGCATGTCGATTTTGCAGGTCCTTTCCTGGATAAGATGTTCCTGGTAGTAGTGGATGCACACTCAAAATGGCCAGAAGTGATTCAAATGCCTTTAACAACTTCTTTGAAAACTATTGAACCACTCAGGACTCTCTTTACAAAGTACCGTCTCCCTGAACAACTAGTGTCAGACAACAGACCACAATTCACCTCTGAAGAATTTGCCAACTTTATAAAAGCTAATGGGATTAAGCATATTTGTAGTGCTCCTTATCACCTTCTACAAACAAGTTGGTAGAAAGATTTGTCCAAACTTTCAAGAGAGCCATGAAGATGTGCTCAAGATAAAAAACAAACCTCAATACTAGATTGTCACAGTTCTTGCTTAGTTATAGATCAACCCCTCAGACTACTACTAACATCTCTCCTGGAGAATTATTTCTGCAACCAGAAAACGCATCATGATAAACATGTCAAGCAGAGACACTTTTCAAAAGGTCAATTTGTAATAGTGAAGGACTTCATTGCCCAGAAATGGATACTCGGAGAAATAGTGGATGTTACTGGACCACTGTCTTATTCAATTCAGATTGAGAATGGAAAGATAATTCGCTGGCATGTGGATCACATCAAATCTCCTTCAGTGATTACTGTCAACTCTCCTTCACAACCTTATACCAACGACACAATAGAATTTGATTGGTTTCCAACACCAGGTCTGACTGTTCTGAATCTACACCGGTCATTCAACAAGAACCTGTTCAAGAACCTTGTTACCAAGCCAACATCCTCCTTTACGTTATCAACTGAGGCTATTGTACTTAACAGGGGAGGAAATGTGATATCTTAAAGAATAAAGTTGGCAGTTAGTATATAGTATAGACATTGTATTCTGGACATATTCTTATGTTGCCTATAGAGTGTATATTAGTGATGTTTTAATCAAGAAACAAAAAAATATGGTGACAGGCCCAAATTAAGCTGTACTCCATATAATTTCAGATATCTCCTAGAGGACCTCACCTACTAAATATAATTAAAATAATACCACATTCTTTTCAATATGATTAAAGCATGCATGTACATTACCTGTGAGTTTACTCCACTTGTACTTGCAAATAGTATAATCTTTCTCTACATTTCCTAACTTGCTGTTGTCTCCATTAGATCACTCACTATGTCTTCATTTTACTCTTCAGCTTCAGATTCAATCAATTCACTGTTGCTATCATTATCATGAAGATCTTGAACATGATTTCTATAATTCATCTGCACTACTCTTGTACTCATCATTGCACTCTTTTACTGTTTAATTATCTTACTAAATTGAAACACTTGATTAATGTTACCACTATGCTGTTTTGAGAAAGCATTGTAAATACAAACCATATCAAAAAATAGCACTTAATATCACTGGCTAATTACAGCCAGTCACAGTATAGTGACTTGGTTTTTAATTAACATTCCTATGTCACATATTCATGACGAAGTCAAACATGGCACGTGTTTGCTTTTGTTTTAGCACTATTGTTCTAATGAAAAAGTCAGCACGAATATTAAAACATCAACATGAATATGATTATTAATTTATCTCACACCTTTGAATATATTTTCCATTGTGCTAGTGTTAGTATGAATATCATAACTGCTATTTATAATATTGTCAGTTCTAGTATTTAAGGTGAACGTGAAGGCTGATCAACTAGTTGTTTACAAAGTAAAGGAATTCTTCAATTCCAACTTGTTACAAAGAAGTTTAAGTGTTTGTATTTAAAACGAACTTATTACAAAGCTGCAGTCACAAACTATGGCTACTCCTTATAAAGGTCAATAAACAATTTAGTAATGTGCTAAGATATATATCTATATCTATCTATCTATCTACTTATCTATTCACCTATCTATATGTACATATATGTATATATGCGTGTGTATGTGTGTGGATTTAAAGCAGGAAAAGATTAGAAATGCGTGTATAAAGCGTAGACAATGCATCACTTTTTTAGGTCAAATGGCAGTTACGCACTAGAGTTGCAAAGATAGGAAAGATTTTTTTTGGGTAAGTACACACAGGTTTTTGTGAAGCATATATATAGCATAGTAAACAGTAGAAGTCCTGGGATCTATTTATTGCCAGCTCTGCAGAAATTAAACAAAATACAGTGCCGTTTTGTGCACCGCTGGCAATCCCAAAAAATAATGTCAGCTTATTAAAAACTTATATATACAGTTTAAAATACTTGTTTACAAATAGAGATTGTTGGACGGCATTTTTTGGCAATATACAGTCAACAAAGTTATTATTGTCTTATAGCCACAAACCTATTTGTAAAATTATCATAATAAATAATACAAAAGCAATATATAGTAATCAAAAATTGGGGAAATAATTGTAAAAAAATTGTAAAATAGAATTGAGAAAACTCTTTGAATGGTTAAAATTATAACATAGCTGATGTAATACTTTATTAATAATAGTTCAATTAGGTGTAAAAGTACAGATATGACGTGTTTGGTCCATATTTGTACAAAATTAATTTGCACATGACATTGTAATATCATTCATAGGTTCTTTGAGTTCAGTAAAAATATATTCATTATATTGTTTAGAGGTTAACTTTAATTATCACAGTTGTTGTTAGCAACAATATCAACAAAATCAAAGAAGACAAAATTAAAAATTAAATAAGAAAATTACTACTTTTTTGACTAGTCTTGTTAATGACATTTCATTGGACAATATATTTTTATGTACATTATTTCCTTTTATTTTATAGATAGCTAAATTACATAGTATAACAATAACTTGTACTCAACATTTATTGGGAATTATATACTAGTATGTGATTTAGAAGTAAACAATGTAATACTTTTTATTTTGCATATATTGCATACTGTATTCTTAGTGACAATGGATTGGTTAAATTAACCATACTTTCTTATAGTGATATACATGTTAACACAATTACTCTGGTAATGCCCCACAACTATATTATTGAAACCTTTCATTGCCTACAGGAATTTTAATTAAATCAACACAATAGAATTGTTGTTCCATAAAGATAATTAGTCTACTGGGTATATCCCCAAATGCCATAAACAAATAGTCGATAAATATTACCTACCCTACAAGTTCAGGATGTCTTTAGTTGTATATACAGGTAGTCCTTCATAGTATTGATCATTGTGTCTGAGAATATGTTAGTATAATGAGTGATATAACAGCTATTGATGAAGAATGGATCATACAAGTGAAGGTAGTTAGTAACTGTTAGTATTAACTGCATAAATTGACAATGTATGCTGTCGTAATTAAAATTTTTGTTGGAAGTTGCATTGGTTCTTACATTATAATAATGTATGTTGTCTAGAGAATAAGGAGGAATGTTATTCTATGAACACAACACCACGTGGTCTATGTTGTATAGTTAACAACGTCAACTTCGATAACCCTAGTCTACCAACACGAACTGGCAGTGATGAAGATGCAAGAAAAATGGAAGAACTATTCGGAGATTTTCTTAAGTTTGAGGTCAAACAAGAAAGGAATGTTTCGAAAGATTATTTTCTTCATATACTTCACAAACTACAAAATGTAAATCACGAATCTTGCTCCGCTTTTGTTCTTGTTCTGCTAAGCCATGGCGATAGAGGAGGTGTGGTCTACTGCACTGATGGCGATCTTATTACAATCAAGGAAATTTCTGAGTATTTTACTGCTACAAATTGTCCTACGTTAAGTGGAAAACCGAAATTATTTTTCATCCAATCATGTAGAGGAGAACAAGTAAATGAAGTAGTGGAAACAAAATGGGAACCACAATCATATAACATTGTAAGTATGTCTACTGGTATAAAAGATGGTGGTGGTAGGGAAGTCTCTTTATCAACTGATGCTGGTACTAGTACACCAAATTGTGCTGACTTTGTATATTCATTTGCCACAATTGATAACTGTGTGGCTATGAGAGACTCACAAACTGGAAGTTGGTATATTACAGAACTAGTTAATACTATCAGAGAATTTGCAGCAACAAAAGACCTGGCATTTATTTTAAGTCAAGTAACAAACAGAGTATCTAAGTACAGTCATCTTGGACAAACACAAGTTCCTGAAGTGACATTTCAATTGAGAAAGTCACTTTATTTCTTTCCTAGGTTAGAAATAGTAGAATGATGATATGTGAGACTTTCTATTAAAGTTATAAATAAGTGAAAATTATATATTTTTGTTCAACAGATCAGAGGTGATATTCCATAGTTCTTTTTCAAGAAGTTATATTCCAGACTCAACAGCTTTAGTAGGTACAAAAGGTAGTATTGCATTTCCAATTAAAGTCACAGAAGAGACACAGCTCGATACATGTACTTCAAATATAAGTAAGCAGTTTTATAAATCATTACCATTATATGCACAAATAATATAACACATTTTAATTAATGGTAATATAGTACTTAATACTGTCAGTATTAATACTTGCAAGTACTTTGATATCACTTAGGACAGGATACTGTAACTGATGTAGAACGGCAGAGTTACTGTATTATAATTGATAACATTCATGATGTAGCAGATATAACACTGAAAGAAGTCTTTAGTAACATACTTGGGTTTCACACAGAAATTTACTCTCATCTAAAACGTGAGGGCATACATCAACTGTTGATAGCAGTAGCAAAAGTTGATTATGAACAACTGAATTGTTTGTTAGTTGTCACACTTACTAAAGGCAAGAAAGGAAAATACATATATGGTGATGATGGAAGAAAGATAAGACTAAATGACATAGTTAGCCATTTTTGTAGTGAGTCAAGCACAACTTTGGCTAAAAGGCCAAAAATGTTTATAACTGAAACAATAGTTAGAGAAACACAACGAAGGGATAGTGTCCACTGCCAGGTTGATTCAGAGAACTCATACATTATTAAAGTTACTTATTTTAATGAACAACCAGAAGAAACATTTATTCAACATATGCAGACTATTCTTCAATCAGGTCAACCTTGTACACTACAAGAATGTATCCAAACTACAAGAAACGTTTTTGAACAAAATGAAAACACACATGTGATCACTCATGGTACTTTGAAGGAACCATTCCTCTCTATGACTTTACAACAAAGATATATGACCTATATGTAAGTATATATTTAAAACTCCATTCACAAGGTTATTATTATCATTTTCTTTTAATTTGAATAGGCAAGAAGGTCTGCAATTAGGACAAGATCTTACAATGGCTACATCTGTCTGGTTCAATATGAGAGATGCTGTTGTTAATAGTATTGAAGAAAACTTAAACAAAGTGACAGAGGTTTGTAATGACACTAGAAGATCAAGAGTTGCTGGGGCCACAGTTTCCATTGCAGGAGGAGGGCTAGCCATCATTGGGTTAGCACTTCTACCACTTACGTTTGGTGCATCATTGGCACTTTCAGCAGTAGGAGCTGTGTTAGGAGTAGGTGGTGGTCTTACTTCACTTGGTGCTATAATATCAAAGACAGCTATACCTAAAGCCAAGCTTAAAAAACTCCAAGCAAGTATTGAAGTAGCAGCCGAAGTTGAAAAGCAACTTTGCAACCAAATAAATCAAATTGAAGACAGACTTGTGAAAATTACAGAAGAACATGAGGAAAATCCAACTATGTCCAAACAAGAAATATTGCTATCTTTTGTACAAGGAGGAAAAATAGCTCGTGTAGGAGTCCTAACTGTTAGATTTGGTGTTACTGGTGCACAGGTTTCTCGTTTTGGTTCAGCAGCACTTCGAGGAGGCCTTTTTGGTTTAAGATTTGGTGGAGCTGCTGTTAGAGGAACTATTGCTTTAGTAGGTGGTGCAATATCAATTTTAATACTGCCATTAGATATCTTTGAGCTAGTGCAAAATGCACGTAAATTGCATCGAAAATCTCAGAGTGTTGTTGAAAGGCCATTTTGTGAATTATTACAGCAAATTCAAAGGCAATCATCTGAAGATAAGGAACCAAGCAGTAGTTCACAATAATACAATTATTTGTATAATATATATTATGTTATGTTTTAAGATAATAATAAACAGGTATTGAGATAATAATAGCTATGCAATAAAAAATATTTGTTTTATTTATTACTGTTTCCAAACTATACTCAATTGCTACAGTATTGAATAGAATTAGGAAACTCATCTCTTAAAACAATGTTAAAGTGTTACTTCAACCATTCACAGTAATTCAATTTATGTTCTTTATTTATTTATATGTAATATTATTTATATAGCTGCTCATATTTTTATTTATTCTTTAACTTATATATATTATGCATTCTAGTTATTACCATATGCTATTGAGTGCTATATTTTGAAAATAAAAAAGAATTAAAAAACTCTCTTAACATCGACACAAACCATATTGTTTAGCAACATTTCTTTATAAGTTGATAATTATACAAAATATACAATGTGTTATTGTTAACAGTAATGGTGGAATAATGGCTCCATATTATCAATTACACATGATGCTATTAAATCTTACTTGCTTTACATTACAGCTACAATGCATTTGACTGTTTTTATTAATATATAAGTGATTGGAAATAGCTGATGTAGGATTTTATTGAGGACCTCCTATACACTGATATCAAAAAGAGTCAAGCATACAGTTTGGCTAACATCATTACCTCAGATGTTGACAACATTACAATATACACTGTATAATTGGTTATGTTAAAGATGTTAGAAGTAACCTTTTTAAACAATTAATTTCATACTCCTTTTAAAACTTCTTATTTCTTATTGTGCATTTCTATGAACCAATTTATAATCACTTAGATTGTATACATGTCTATGAAACTAAAAATGCTGACTACATAACAATACTGTTTTAATTAAAGTAGAATTGACAACTATTATAATGTACTCCATCATAATTGAAAGTAATTGCCTAATAAAGTAAACTACATATATATTATATATCCAGTAATCTTCTGCAGCTAGATGTGTGAATTAACAAAAATGCTACGTTATTTCTTTCTTAAAAGAATATTAATGAATTAATTGTCCAAACATTTAAAAAAACTGTTTGTATATGCATCAATATATATTTACAGATTTAGAGATATATGATATATCATTAATATCAACAATCAATCAATTGGAACATTTGACATAACTGACACACCTTATTCTATGTCATTTACTTAGTAATAAAAGGATTTGATTATATTAGCCATTAAAAGTGTTTGCTGGTAAAAAGTAAAGTTTAATTTTTGCATAATAGTTTTTTGAGAAGTTAAATCTTCTCTCAGAAGGTTCATTTGGTGTATATGTACTAAAACAGGGTTTATTTATACAGGTGGGTATTGAACCTGAGTTAGTTATTGATAATAATAACAAACAACGTATTAGTTAATCTAATACTACTTAGTTAATAGATATGCTGCTAATTTGCTTTTTCTTGAAACTTTACTCGATATTGTGGATTTCATGAACAATACACTAGAACAACCTCCTACCATTCTTTTCTCATGTTTAATACTTGTGTTCTAGTTTCTCAGGGAACTGAATACAATGTTTACTTACTGTAATATTCAAAAAATGACTATTAAAAGCTTGTCTTAGCTGGACAGATTTGAGACCTCTGCCAACTGATCAAGAATACAATGTTTATGTTCTCCAATATTGTAAGATTAACAATATCTCTCTTCAAAGATAATGTAGTTTTCCTAACCAAACAATCCAACTCTCTACAATATTTATATGCTTTAATGTTCAGGAGAGAGCATGAACTAGGTAGATGTGAATGTTGTTTGTGGGTGATTGAGGAAACAAATCTGACACACCAAGACTACATTTTATCATAATACTCCTAGCAGTTGGAGTTACTTTTAGTCAAAGTCTAACAATCTCTCATAGAATGCTAACACATTCATTATACTTCATTGTTACCCTTATATTAAATCTTAAGAGGTAGGCACTGTGTTTAATTGGACATTGAAGTAAATAAACTTTGTACTTAGTTGGCTGACATGCCAAGTCTAGCTAGCCATGACTACATGCATCTTATTGTCTTTAATAGAACATTGGAGTAAATAAACTTTGCACTAAATTGTCTGAGGTGCCATGTTTGACCATGTAGCCATTTACAAGATAACTCCAAATTGTATAAACATTATATAATATAGTGTCACATTGTCTTAACTATTAATTTGTCATTGTGTTAACTTTTTAAGTTTATTAGTCAGGATAGAAATTGGAGTCAACATCAGCTATTGTAATGAGGAGTTCATTGTATGTGTTAATTTTGTAAGTATATTTGATAGTAAGTTCAAAATACATGTTAAATAGTGTACTAATACAGACTAATATATGATATATATTCTGTTCATGTTGACAATGAACACTAACTCAGTGTTATAACTCTGACTAGGAATAAACTAGAGAGCAATGGTTTGCTCCATTAAAATTGCCTTGCCAGGAACTAGTTTATTTTTCAAGAAAATTAGAGTGTTAGTAAAGTCACAAGTCCTACCAACAAAATGATAAAAAGTAAAATGATATGGGTTCAATGAATTCAATCTCTGTTGTCGTGATAACATCAGCACTGATAATAGACAAGGAGAGATTAATGATAGATGTCTTTTGTATGTGTACATCATAATATAACTACATTAACTAAATTATTGATTGTCCACTCATTATGAATCACTGACTTCCTCTATGAAGTAATTGCATGTTTTTTGTCATATCTACAAGGTCATTGTACCACAATGTTACTATAGTTACCTCAATATGTTGTATAGTATAACATTTAGTTATCCACATAGTCAAGGTTAGTGTAACTGAATTGTTAAAGATAGTTAAGAAAAATCTTTGTAATAACTCAATTTCCAAATATTGAAGTCATAAACAAGAGATAGATATTATTTCAACAAAACATCTTTAACTAACTAGTACTGTAGTAACATACAAACAAGTTCTAGCACAGTACCATATGTTGGACTATATTGATATTCTCTATAAACTGTATTCTCAAATGATAGAATATTTTAACATGTTAACCAAATTTTTCTCAAATTTAGTCTAAATAATTATGTAACAGGCTAAAATAAGACATTAAGCTTATAATTATTTTATGCAAAATAACTTGAATTTTACCAAAAATGACTATGAAATAATGAGTGTGTTATTGTAATAGGTTATGTGATTATATTTATTGTATTCGACATATGGATTGGTAATTTGTAAGTAAACTTGTTATATCAGACAAGTAGTCTTCAGTATCCTAATAAGTACATATTTTATACATTAGGTTATACACTAGTGTAGTCTTGGCTGGTTAGACTTGGCATCTCAGCCAACTGGATACAAGCTTTATTCACTAAGATAAATGCATATAGTTATGAATGAACTTATAAAAGGACAATCCTACATATGATGTACATGTTATTTCTGATAAGTCATTTGTTGAAATACATGAACTATGAATACCATAGTAATTGGTGTGGAATTTATAATAGACAATCCTACATGTCACATACATATCGTATCTGATAAGTCATTTGTTGTCATTTACTAATTACAGATAAATAGTAAATCTAGTTAGTTGATGTGTCTGCTACTTCTTTGCTTTTATCATGTCAATATACTGTACTTCATGGATTTCATAAACATATTTCACTGCAACAATGTCCAATCACACGTAACCACTCCTTTCTCCTGTTCAAACACTTTGTGTTCCAGTAATCTGACATAGTCAATGCTTTCCTAAGAGTATGATAGACAATGTCATGCTAATCTTCTAGCCTGTTCCTAGACCACTAATTAAAATTTAAAATGTTGGATATAGAATGATTAGTAATTCAAATTATGCTGACTCATAAAATAAAATAATAGCATTTTTGTCTGTCATAACCACAAATTGGAATTCTCATTAATTGTAAGAAATAACTTGTAAGGCTTAACTTATTAAATATAATCTGTTATTGTAACATATACTGATCAGTTAATAGTATAAGATTTACAAGTTTATTAGTCAGGATAGAAGTTGAAGTCAAGATCAGCTATTGTAATGAGGAGTTCATTGTATGTGTTAATTTTGGTAAGTATATTTGATAGTATGTTCAAAATACATGTTAAAGATAGTACTGTTACAGACTAATATATGATATATACTCTGTTCATGTTGACAATGAACACTAATTCAGTGTTATAACTCTGATTGGGAATGAACTAGAGAGAAATGATTTGGACCATTGAAAATGCATTTATTTTTTCCAATAACTAGAGCGTTTTTGTTAGTAATGTCACAAACCAGAAATCCCATATACAAACAATAATAACAGGCGGTCTTACCATTTCGCCATGTCTGACGTCACAAATAATAGGTATATTATTAGCCAACTCTTGCCCAAATTATTTTCTGGAAAATCTTCAGTCTGTTTCACAAAATCTTCGTAGCTAAAACACCAAGGCTAATTTAGTGCGATGACGTATTATTAATTGAAATTCCACTAAACATCAGGTCATTCTCAAAGTGAACAGAGTATAGTATTTAGTAATAATTAACATATTTTCTATTTAGATTACTTTGGTCTTGTCATTACTATTCTGTCATGTAACCAGTACTGTCTATTATGTGATACCAACAACTGGTAACCAGAGCTGTCCTACTGATCAAGAGTGTCATACTCTCTCTTACTATATCAACAACATTATCTTACCTTCCAATGTAACTCTATTGTTTATAAATGGAGAACACCTTTTAAAGGCAAATGAAGTACTTCATATAAATGGTCTTAACAATGTGACATTACTAGGACAAGGTCAGTGGGTACAAGATTTTCATCAGTCAGTTATACAATCAAGTGTTATTATTAAATGTATTTATACCACATCAATTGGTGTTTATGTGTATGCTACAACTGTCATCCATATTAATAATTTAACCATCACTCACTGCAGTAGAGGTATTGCCATTGATTCAGTTTCAGACGCTCAGTTAAATAACTTGTTTGTACATAATAACAGTAAATATGGTTTATGGATTACCAACACTGCTACTGTTACTATTGACAATTGTTCTTTCACTCATAATGGAGACAATGCATTCTTGAATTCAGTTAAAACTGTCTATATCAGTTACTCTAATTTCACATATGGACTTTATAATGGGCTAATTATACAAAATGGCGATAATTTTCAAGGTAGTAATATAACAATTGTAATAACTGGTTGCATTGTTTATTCAAATGTTGGCTGTGGAGCTTATGTGCACAGCAATAATAGTAGAAATCATACTTTAATTGTTAAAAACACTATATTTAGCAATAACAATGGAGGTATTTATACTATTATAATATCAGGTCACTCAGAAGTTATTATTAGTGGAGTCAAATGTTTATATAACAAAGCAATAGGAACTTATTTCACTGGAGGAGCCATACTTCATTTAACAACTGAATTTAACAATATTGTTATTTTGCAAGATACTAACTTCATAGGAAACAACAAAATTGGCTTAGGGCTATTTTTAACAAGACACAGATCATTTATGACTTTGATCAATAATACAAAATTCTTAAGTAACTTCAGAGCTGATACAGAAATTGTAGGAGCATACATATACATGTTTGGTGATGGGTTTTCTCATGACAGAAGTCTATATATACACAATACTATATTTGATAGTAACACTGGAGTGGCTCTGTATATTAACACTAATGCTAAAGTAATAATGACAGATGTTGATATTGTGAAAACAGTTAGCAATAATCCTCCACAACTATTTCAATATATGGCAGCCTTACAATTGATTTGTACTGGTTACATACAAAGAGTGACACTCTCAAATGTTCATATAACTAATAACAACATGACAGGTCTTTTGTTAATAGGATGTCGAGTTAACTTCATTGATATATCAAGTATCATATCTAACAACAAATCACCTGGTAATGGTGGTGGTATATATGCTGATGATAATGCTATATTGTCTTCTTCAGTTCCTGTTCACTTCATTAATAACACAGCTACACAATATGGTGGTGCTATTTATTTTACTGCAAATTTAGTATCAACTGACCTAAATAAATTGTACTGCTCTTTAGATACGTTTGATGTAACTTTTTTAGCCAACTATGCTACAATTGCTGGAAATGATATCTATGGTGGATATTACTACTACTGGGACTACTTGCCACACTTCAATGATATTGTATATTGCAGTAATCATTCAGTGTTCTCAAGTCATTGTTTACCAAAAACACAGTCATCAATATCATCAACTCCATTAGGTGCTTGTATTTGTATTAATAACTCTTATATAGACTGTACTCAAAGACTGCTTCATAAGGAAGTCTATCCTGGACAGACTATAACACTCTCTCTTGTGACAGTTGGGATGTGTGGAGGTATAAGTCCTGGATTAATAGTAACAAAGGGTACAGGAGTTAATGTTAAACTAGATGGAGCTGACCAAATAACTGATATTCATTGTAAAAACTTTACATATCAAGTAAAAGCCACTACTACTGCAACTAATGGAAAAATCACAATTGAAACTAGTGGATCACTTCAGTTGAATGGATCAATACTGACTATCAACATTACATTACTACCTTGTCCTCTTGGTCTTGTATTAGACAATTCATTAGGAATGTGTGTATGTGATGACATCATCAATGTTGTTAAACCACAATGTAATGTATCTTGGATACCATATCCTATTAAAAGATCTGGAAATAACTGGTTATCATACAATAACAAGTTTAATTGCTTTATTGCACATACTAACTGTCCATTTGATTATTGTGATACTTCTCTCATTTCTCTTAATCTCAACAATTCTGATCTTCAGTGTATGAACAGCAGGTCAGGCTTTCTCTGTGGACAGTGTCAATCAGGACTCAGTCTAATGTTAGGATCTAACAAATGTGGAGTCTGTACAAATTCTTATATAGCACTAATAGTAGCTTTTTTTTTTGCTGGATTATGCTTGTGTGTGCTATTGTTAACATTAAACCTAACTGTGTCTGTAGGAAGTATTAATGGTTTACTTTTCTATGCTAATATGATCAAATTGAACAAATCAGTTTTATTCTCTAATAAACAAATACCAGTGTTAAATCAATTCATTGCTTGGCTTAATCTTGATCTTGGTATTGAGACATGTTTTTTTAACGGACTAGATGGTTATTGGAAAACATGGCTACAGTTTGTATTCTCACTATCACTGATTACTGCTTTAATAATCTGTTGTAGATACTCTGGAAAATTGTCTCGTTTGTGTGGCAATAATGTTGTACCTGTTCTGTCAACACTAATTTTTATGGCTCATTCTAAACTTTTAATTAGTATTAAAAATGCTCTTATGTTAAGCAGAGTTCAATGTGAAGATACTGTATTGAATGTGTGGAGTGTTGATGGTAATATCAAATATCTTCATGATAAACACATACCACTGTTTGTAGTATCACTGGTCTTTTTCTTCATTGGATTCATTTATACAGGAGGGATGTTCTTAGGTCAATGGTTACAACTTTACACTGGTAGGTACTGTAGTAGTTCTTTAGATCCATTTATAGTATTAAAACCATTTATTGATGCTTATTATGGCCCCTTTAAAGACAAGTATCGATTTTGGACAGGACTTCTTCTTATGATACGTATGTTTGTCACTGGTTTATTTGCTGTTACTACAGGAACTATCCCACAAGTTAACAACTATATCATCACAATAATTGTAATTGTTCTATTACCAGTTGTTAGTAGAGGTATTTATAGGATTAAAGTTAATACAGTCTTGGAAATGTTCTTCCTTTTTAATTTGGTTGTAATGAGTCTATTAAACACAGTCTCTAATCACCCTATCTTTATCTACTATGTTGATGTAGTATCTATTAGTCTGTCACTACTTGTATTTGTTAGTATAGTACTAGGTCATATCTACATGTACATTAAATTAAAATGTGGAGGAAAGCTGTATGCTTTCAGGCAAAGATATTTGACTCAAGTTGATGAAGAAGAGTCATTATTAAAAGAGAGATCATCTGATATATCTGAAGATGAGGCAGAACAATATTCTCCAGCTCGTACTGTTCGTAGAAGAGAGTCTTTAATATTTGATTTGGAACTTACAGAACATCATAATGACACATAATATAATATGTGTTTTGTGTTAAGACTGATATATATTATACTAATAGTTTACACTATGTTAGTAGTTGTTATTTTACTTATATGCTATGTCACTAAACAGTATTACATTGTAATAATCATTGGATTCTTTTGTTTATATAAACTAATTATAATGTTTAACTCAATGTTAATTTTGCCTGGTACTATTAATGTTAGTTCATTGTAAAAGTTGAAGAAAAGGAAAAGGGAATGAACTTGTTTTCATAACGGCTGTTGGTGTTGTTTGCCCTATTTCAATGCAGGGTGACAAAACTCTAGAGTATATTCACATAGCAACCACCATTGCTGAAGATGGTATCAAAAGTAGGCAGGGATTCATGTGTCAAGAAAAGCCTTTCTTCTGACAAACAATTAGCCAATAAAATTACTAAAAGGTTGATGTAGGCTAATAGAGTTGTTAATCACAATCAATTGATGAAACAATATGTCTAATCAAGAGAGCAAACTGCAATAAATGTTTTATGGTCAATTTGCCATAATCAACAAGTTGAAGGCAAAAAAATAACAAGTGAAGTGGATTTTCTCAAAACAGCCCTAGAAGATAATATGGATACAATTGAAATAGTGGATAATGTAACAGGTAAGGTCATTAAAACTACTGTTATGATAGGAGCTATGTCAATACTAAGTTCTATAAGTGGCCTTGAAGATGTAATTAATATTCTAGATTATGTTCCCTCATGCCTTTCTGACTATCCCGCCATAACCAGTGAAATAAAATGTATACATCCAATATATTCAAGTAAACTACATTTAAAGGTGAAATGAAATGATTGCAAACTCAAACATCAATGCAAACACTGTTTTACACCACAAAGATTACTGATGCTGTTCCAAGAGTTTATCACTGCTTGACTTTAAAGAATGAAAGTTTATTACCAGATTGTAATGTAATGTATCGTCATTTCATATTAATTTTGTAACATATGTAAATAATATACTTAGCTATATACATGGAAAAGATATATATTCAAGTCCATGAGGATCTGATCAATTGATGTATCAACCAATACTGTAATGACAATGAGAATACTACCTTAATATCTTGTAACTCTTAGCAATCAAATATCACCTTAATCATTGCACATTGGTTTTGAAAATATATATTTAAAGAATAGCGAATAAATTTATGATTTTATATGAAGTTGAATAAAGTTCAAAAATGGCAATGGTATTAATTATTAGAATACTAGTAGTAGATGAATAATAATATAATTCAACAATTATATATTTATTGAAGTTCATTGTCAATTTGTATAGCTAACTAGACTAATGATCATAATGAAGTCATGTCATTTTACTAAGTTACTATACAAATGTAGTCTATGATTTCTGTGTTTATGAACACAGTCATATTAATAGTACGTACTATTGTCTGATCATGAAAAGTAACCTGCCAATTGAATAGGGTCCAGTTTCATTTGTAATGTAGATGAAATTCACAATTAACTTAGTACATTTTTACCAAAATCACTCATTTTATTGCTTTATGTTTTGTCATGTCATGTCATATACTTAGATATACAGTCATTTAACTCCACTACAAGTCAATGTATTATAAACACACTGTAAAATTGAAGGGTTGTTTAATAAATACAGTAAACAGGCTGCATATATGAATTAATTCTGTTTATATGGAAGTGATGAAGGACTTTAATCTTAGAGAACATATTATAACAGGAAATATATATGTAATTTATTATAGGAAATGATTAACTAATAAAGCAAATTTACTAATTATATTTCAGTTTAGTTCAAGTTTAGCTATAACAAGAGTGTATACTTTAGCTATTTGGAACCAAAAAATGATGATTGTATATATATTATTTATAACCACTGATTATTATTTAATAGTATTAAAAGTCATAGACTTAGGGGTTTGTCTACTTTTGAGGAAGTTAATATTGCTATAAAACTATAATATATATATATATATATATATATATATATATATATATATATATATATACATATACATACATACATACGTACATACATACATACATATATATATATATATATATATATATATATATATATATATATATTACTGTAAAAATGGAATATTTGATGTAACCAATACATGGTCATTTATATTACATATAACACAAGATGTACATTTTATGTAACATCCAATATTCTGTTGTGAACAATTTTATTTCTCATTTTCAATCTAACTCCAGTATATGATATAATGTATCAATCAATTAATTTGGTAGATATTCATCAATATTGTGTCATTAATTATGTTGTTTTGTTACTGATAACAACACTATGTTAACTACTAATGATTTACTTCAGGACAGTTTATTGGGAATAAAGCTATGTGTCTAATGTTTTATATTATAATTTTTACAACTTATATACATTTCTTGATTTTAGGACTTAACAATTAAGATAGTCTTTAAAAATATTTTACACAATCTTTGGTAATGTAATAAATTAAGTCATATGTACATTAAATAAATAAATTAATTTAATCTATGTTGCCATGACAACACCAGCACTGATAATAGATAAGGATTGATTAATCATAGATGTCTTTGTATATGTAGATCACATTATGTAACTACATTAACTAAGTTATTATTGATGGAATGACAACATCTGGAAGTTCATTATGAATCACTGACTTCCTCTATGAAGTAATTACATGTTTATCTACAAGGTCACTGTACCACAATGTTACTATAGTTACCTCAATATGGTGTATAGTACAATATTTAGTTATCCACATAGTCAAGGTTAGTGTAACTGAATTGTTAAAGCAAATTATGAAAAGTCGTTGTAATAAGTAATTATCTAAATATTGAAGTCATGAACAAAAGATGGATATTACTTCAACAAGACAGCTGTAACTAACTAGTATTCACATACAAACAAGTTCTAGCACAGTACCATAGGTTAGTCTATATTGAGATACTTTACAAACTGTATTCTCATATGATAGAGTATTTTAACATATTAACATAGCTTTTGTCAAATGTAGCAGTGGCGCTAAGAGTTCGGCCACCTACCTCTTTCTCATAAAAAATACTACTTAAGCTTATTTACTTAGACAATGCGCAGTACTTAACAGAATATTTAACAGCTGCTCAGTTATGTCTATCATAAGCTGTTTACACAACAGCAATTAAAGAAGCTGATATAAACTCGTTTACAGACCTTGACTTGCAGATACATGGCTAGAAACAATTAGAAAATTTGCTGACCACGACATGCCTAAAAGAAAACCCACCAGTGAGTTCCAGAGAGGTCAAATTATAGCTTTGCACCACCTTAATCTGCCATCCAGAGCTATATCAAAACAATTAAAAATGCCAAGTAATACAATAAAAGTAATTGATAGAATGACAACATCTGGAAGTTTATTGCAAAGAGGACTCAGAGATTAGAGGGGACCCAGGACACTTAAAGTAATTGTTCCATGTGAATGAAGAGCACCAAGCAAATTTTTAGGTAATAATTATTATTCACAGAGGTGCGATTTTGAATTATTGTATTAATTATTAAGCAGTTTGACATTTTGTAAAACACCTGAAGAAACAAGTTTCAAACTCGAGAATTTTACAAACTTATTTAGATACTGTTATTTCTGGACTAAGAGTTAGGTATGAAGGAGGAAGTCAGATCTATGACCATTTTTCGTTTCTTTGACAGTACATAGCCTTGACAGATGAGGTATTGCTAGCAAAAGCAAAGAGCTTTATATAAACTTACAGGAGTGATGTTTCAGTGGATCTTGTTCAAGAGCTAAAAGATCTAAATAAACATATAACAGGTTAAAATAACATGTTAAATTTACAGTCATTTTTGGCGAAGTGACTAGAATATTTTGCCAAGATTGATTTTATAATAAGTATGTTATGTTAACTTGTTACATGATTTTTAGACAGTATATGGCAAAAGCTTTGTTCATTTGCAAAGTACTCTATCATATCAGACAAGTAGTCATCAGTAACCTAATGAATGTATATTTAATAAATTAGTTCGTACATTTGTATAGTCTTGGCTGAGCAGACTTGGCTTCTCAGCCAACTAAGTACAATGTTTACATATTCTATGTTCTAGGAAAGATAATATCTGTCTACAAAGATAAAATATATGTAGTTTTGGCTGGTCAACATGATACCTCAGCCAATTTAGTACAATGTTTATTTACTCCAATCATCAACAAAGACAATGAAGTGCAAAGTTTCTTGGCTGGCCAGATTTGACACCACAGCCAACTGAGTACAACATTTATTTACTCCAATATTCTAAGAAAGACAATGTCTACACTGAAAAAAGCATTTTGTCATTTTAACTGAGGTCTTCGTTTCTATAGTTTCATCAATATGATGTAAACCTGTTCTAAGTTGCTACAAGCTCAAAGCTAGTGTAACTTAATTTGCATAAAGCTAACTAGTTCCATCTACAACCACATTTATTTTACACCCACTTTGCTAGAGTAGTTGAATCATGGCTTCAATTGAAGCTATAAGCAGATACTATTTGAATTGAACTAATCCAGTTAGTTAAGTTAAAATTGTATCTACCTCTCCCTCATAGTTTCAGTTATTGCACATAAACTACAAGGAGTACTTTTCGGTTTCTATTACGTTAGACCAGTTTTGGCTTTGTGGTAAATCAATATTGGGCTTACATCATATTGATGAGATTATGGTAACGAAAGCTACGGTTGAAATGACAAAATGCTATTATAAGTGTATCTACTAAGATCAAGAATGATTGTATGAGGTATCATGTTCGTCCATGTTATCATTTATAAGCTTATTGTATAAATTTATAAGCTTATTGTATAATCTGTTATTGTATTGACTTGAATACTTGACAAAAATGACTGTACAATATTATCAATGTGTTATTGTAATCTGTTGCACAACTTTTAGACTGTACTCTATCATATTCTATTATATTAGACATGTAGTCATCAGTGACCAGCCAATGTATACATATTTAATACATTAGTTTGTATATTAATAGGAAAAATGTAGTTTTGGCTAACCACACATAGCATCTCAGCCAACTTAAGTAGAAAGTTTTTATTTAGTTAGTTTTACTTTTTCTAGGACTGCCTGTCTACCAATTTAAGATAAAAAGCATGTAATTTTGGTTGGTCAAACATAGTACCTCAGCCAACTGAGTACAAAGTTTACTTACACCAATATTGTATGAAAGACAATGTCTATCTACTAAAATCAAGAACATATAGACAATCCTACATATAACATATATGTCATTTCTGAGAAGCCATTTGTTGTCATGTGGAACTTAAAATAGATTAATAGTAAATCCAGTTGGTTGGTGTGTCTTTGTTTTTATCATATCAGTTTACTACATTTTATGGATTTCATAAACAGAATACACAGTTATAATGCCAGACAATACTCAGTCACTTCATATTCATGTTCAAAAAATTTATGATCTAGTACTCTGGTATTGCCAAAACTTCCTAGGAGTGAGGTAGGCATTGCATAGACTCATATCCTGGGTACGAGGCTAGTCTATATTAGGCTAATCTTCCAGCCTGTTACTAGACAACTAATAAAAATTTAAAATGATGAAATATAATGATGCTATTATGATTACAATGGATTGACAGTTCATGCTAATATACTTCATCATAATGGAATATAAATTCTTAATAATAAGGTATACTTAAAACTATATATATGCATGTATGTGTGTATGCATGTATGTATGTATGTATGTATGTATGTATGTATGTATGTATGTATGTATGTATGTATGTATGTGTGTGTGTGTATATGTATGTATGTGTGTGTGTGTGTGTGTGTGTGTGTGTGTGTGTATGTGTATGTATGTATGTATGTATGTATGTATGTATATATGTATATATGCATGCATGTATGCATGTATGCATGTATGTATGTATGTATGTATGTATGTATGTATGTATGTGTGTGTGTGTGTGTGTGTGTGTGTGTGTGTGTGTGTGTGTATGTGTGTGTGTGTGTGTGTGTGTGTGTATGTATGTATGTATGTATGTATGTATGTATGTATGTATGTATGTATGTATGTGTGTGTGTGTGTGTATATATGTATGTATGCATATATGTATGTATGTATGTATATATGTATGTATGTATGCATGTGTGTGTGTGTGTGTGTGTGTGTGTGTGTGTGTGTGTGTGTGTGTGTATGTATGTATGTATGTATGTATGTATGTATGTATGTATGTATGTATGTATATGTATTATTTCTGAGAAGTCATTTGTTGAAGTACATGAACCAAGAATCCACACATACATACATACATACATACATACATAAATTTATAATAGGAAATTCCTTTATAGCATACACATTTCTAAGAAGCTGTTTGTTGAAATGCATAAACTGTCAATTCCATAGTAATTAGTGTGGAATTTATAGTAGGAACTTTTATATAGCATATACATATTAACTTATCATTGTGTTGCTACATTACCTACACATTCAGTAACAACCTCATTTTTTAATAAAGAGGTAAGTCTAATTATCATATGTCTAGCAAAAGTATTGAATATAGAATGATCAGTAATTCAAAAATTATGCTGTATCATGAGATATAGTAATACCATTTTTGTCTGTCATAACCACAAATTGGAATTCTCATTAATTGTAAGTAATAACTTGTATGGTTTAACTTATTATATAATCTGTTATTGTAACATATACTGATCAGTTAATAGTATAAGATTTACAAGTTTATTAGTCAGGATAGAAGTTGGAGTCAACATAGTAATGTATGTATGTATGTATGTATGTATGTATGTATGTATGTAAGTATGTATGTATGTATGTATGTATGCATGTATGTATGTATGTATGAATGTATGAATGTATGTATGTGTTATTTCTGAGAAGTCATTTGTTGACATACATGAACCATGAATCCATAGTAATTACTGTATAAATTTATAATAGAAAATTCTTTTATAGCATAAACATTTCTGAAATACTGTAATTGTTGAAATACATAAACTGTCAATTCCATAGTAATTGTAGTGTGGAATTTATAGTAGGAACTTTTATATAGCATACACATATCATTTCTGAGAAGTTACTTTTGGAATACACATAATGGACAGAATAAACTGAACACACTGGAACAATGTGCAAATACAGTTAACCTCTCCTTCCTAATGTTCAATGGTTATTTTTTTTACAAAGCATTGCCAACACTTTATTAAGAATTGTGTCAGCAATACAAAACTAATAATATTCCAGCCTATCACTCTATCACTCTCCAACCATATAACTAGTTGAATGATAACAAAATGTAGACCTCACTAAAATGAACTCCTAGTTCAGTTTAGTATCAATTTTGTTAGTTACAATGTATAGGATTAGGATGATTCTACAAGTAACCATTTAAAAGAAAGCTATCAAAAATCCAAATCCTCTAAACCTTACATAATATACTAACACATTGTCTTAACTATTAACTTGTTATTGTGTTGGTACATTACCTATAATTGCAGAAACAACCTCATTTTTTAATAAAGAGGTAAGTCTAATTACTATATGTCTAACAAAAGTATTGAATATAGAATGATCAGTAATTCAAATTATGCTGACTCATAAAATAAAATAATAGCATTTTTGTCTGTCATAACCACAAATTGGAATTCTCATTAATTGTAAGTAATAACTTGTATGGTTTAACTTATTATATAATCTGTTATTGTAACATAATACTGATCAGTTAATAGCATAAGATTTACAAGTTTATTAGTCAGGATAGAAGTTGGAGTCAACATCAGCTATTGTAATGAGGAGTTCATTGTATGTGTTAATTTTGGTAAGTATATTTGATAGTATGTTCAAATACATGTTAAATATAGTACTATTACAGACTAATATATGATATATACTCTGTTCATGTTGACAATGACCACTAACTCAGTGTTATAACTCTGACTAGGAATGAGCTAGAAAGAAAAGGTTTGTCCCATTAAAACGCCTTGCAAGAAACTAGTTTACTTTTTCAAAAAAACTAGAGCGTTAGTGAAGTCACAAACCAGAAATCCATATTCAAAATGATAATAATAAGTGATCTTCCCATTTCGTCGTGTCTGACATCTCATATAATAGATGTATTATTAACCAACGCTCGCGTATGCATTTTCCAGAAAATCTTCAGTATGTTTCGCAAAATCTTTGCAACTAAGACACCAAGGATAATTAATTGAAATTCCACTAAAACTCAGGTACACTCAAAGCGAACAGAGTATAGTATTTAGTAATAATTAACATATTTTCTATTTAGATTACTTTGGTCTTGTCATTACTATTCTGTCATGTAACCAGTACTGTCTACTATGTGATACCAACAACTGGTAACCAGAGCTGTCCTACTGATCAAGAGTGTCATACTCTCTCTTACTATATCAACAACATCACCTTACCTTCCAATGTAACTCTATTGTTTATAAATGGTGAACACCTTTTAAAGGCAAATGAAGTACTTCATATAAAAGGTCTTAACAATGTGGCAATACTAGGACAAGGTCAGTGGGTACAAGGTTTCTATCAGTCAGTTATACAATCAAGTGTTATTATTAAATGTATTTATATCACATCAATTGCTGTTAATGTGTCTACTACAACTGTCATCCACATTAATAATTTAACCATCACTCACTGCAGTAGAGGTATTGTCATTGATTCAGTTTCAGATGCTCAGTTAAATAACTTGTTTGTACATAATAACAGTAAATATGGTTTATGGATTACCAACACTGCTACTGTTACTATTGACAATTGCTCTATCAGTCATAATCAAGTCAATGCTTTGTTAAATTTAGTTAAAACTGTCAGTATCAGTTACTGTAACTTCACATATGGACAAACACTCACATATTATTGGGATGCCAGTGGACTATTTATACACCATATCAATAGTGTTCAAGGTAGTAATATAACAATTGTAATAACTGGTTGCATTTTTCATTCAAATGTTGGTGGTGGAGCTTCTGTGCATTCAAATGAGTGTACTACAGGGACTTGTATGTACAGCAATTATAATATCACTATGAGAAACACCATATTTAGCAATAATAGTGGAGATTTTGGAGGAAGTCTTTTGATATTTTTAGATGCAGTTCACTCGGAAATTGTCATCAGTGGAGTCAAATTTTTAAATAACACAGGCAGAGAAGGAATATTATTTAATGTACAAACTAAATTAAACAGTACTCTCACTATACAAGATACAACCTTCATACGAAACAACAATACTGGTTTATCTCTTAAGTTATATGGAGAAGGTTCATTGAGGACTTTGATCAAACATTGCAAATTTCTACATAACTTTGGGTCTGTTAATGAACAAATTGGAGGAATGCTCATAGTCATGATTGGTTATAGTCATTCTTATGACAGAAGTCTACATATACACAATACTATATTTGATAGTAACACTGGAGTGGCTTTGTATATTAGCACTTATTCTAATGTAATAATGACAGATGTTGATGTTGTAAAAACAATTAACAATAATCCTCCACAACTATTTCAATATATGGCAGCCTTACAATTGACTTGTACTGGTGACATACAAATAGTGACACTATCAAATGTTCACATAACTAATAACAACATGACAGGTCTTTTGTTAATAGGATGTCAAGTTAACTTCATTAATATATCAAGTATCATATCTAACAACAAATCACCTGGTAATGGTGGTGGTATATATGCTAATGATAATGTTGCATTGTCTTCTTCAGTTCCTGTTCACTTCATTAATAACACAGCTACACAATATGGTGGTGCTATTTATTCTACTGCAAATGTAGTAATGATTTTCATTAACAAATTATTATTATATGGAATTGATTGGACTTTTGATAATTTTGTTGCAACTTTCTCAGATAATTATGCCCAAATTGCAGGCAATGATATCTATGGTGGATATTACTACTACTGGGAGTACTTGCCACATTTCAATGATATTGTACATTGCAGTAATAATTCAGTTTTGTCACTTCAATGCTTACTAAAAGCACACCCATCAATATCATCAGCTCCATTAGGTGCTTGTATTTGTATCAATAACTCTTATATAGACTGTACTCAAAGACTGCTTCATAAGAAAGTGTATCCTGGGCAGACTATAACACTCTCTCTTGTGACAGTTGGGATGTGTGGAGGTATAAGTCCTGGATCAATAGTAACAAAGGGTACAAGTGTTAATGTTAAACTAGATGAAGCTGACCAAATAACTGATATTCATTGTAAGAACTTTACATATCAAGTAAAAGCCAATACTACTACTACTAAAGGAAAAATTACAATTGAAACTAGTGGATCACTTCAGTTGAATGGATCAATACTGACTATCAACATTACATTACTACCTTGTCCTCTTGGTCTTGTATTAGACAATTCATTAGGAATGTGTGTATGTGATGACATCATCAATGTTGTTAAACCACAATGTAGTGTATCCTGGATACCATATCCTATTAAAAGATCTGGAAATAACTGGTTATCATACAATAAAGAACATAATTGCTTTATTGCACATACTAACTGTCCATTTGATTATTGTGATGCTTCTCTCATTTCTCTCAATCTCAACAATTCTGATCTTCAGTGTATGTACAACAGATCAGGATTTCTCTGTGGACAGTGTCAATCAGGACTCAGTCTAATGTTAGGATCTAACAAATGTGGAGTCTGTACAAATTCTTATATAGCACTAATAGCAGCTTTTGTTTTTGCTGGATTATGCTTGTGTGTGCTATTGTTAACATTAAACCTAACTGTGTCTGTAGGAAGTATTAATGGTTTACTTTTCTATGCTAATATGATCAAATTGAACAAATCAGTTTTATTCTTTAATAAACAAATACCAGTGTTAAATCAATTCATTGCTTGGCTTAATCTTGATCTTGGTATTGAGACATGTTTTTTTAATGGACTAGATGGTTATTGGAAAACATGGCTACAGTTTGTATTCTCACTATCACTGATTACTGCTTTAATAATCTGTTGTAGATACTCTGGAAAATTGTCTCGTTTGTGTGGCAATAATGTTGTACCTGTTCTGTCAACACTAATTTTTATGGCTCATTCTAAACTTTTAATTACTATCAAAAATGCTCTTATGTTAAGCAGAGTTCAATGTGAAGATACTGTATTGAATGTGTGGAGTGTTGATGGTAATATCAAATATCTTCATGATAAACACATACCACTGTTTGTAGTATCACTGGTCTTTTTCTTCATTGGATTCATTTATACAGGAGGGATGTTCTTAGGTCAGTGGTTACAACTTTACACTGGTAGGTACTGTAGTAGTTCTATAGATCCATTTATAGTATTAAAACCATTTATTGATGCTTATTATGGTCCCTTTAAAGACAAGTATCGATTTTGGACAGGACTTCTTCTTATGATACGTATATTTGTCACTGGTTTATTTGCTGTTACTACAGGAACTATCCCACAAGTTAACAACTATATCATCACAATAATTGTAATTGTTCTATTACCAATTGTTAGTAAAGGTATTTATAGGATTAAAGTTAATACAGTCTTGGAAATGTTCTTCCTTTTTAATTTGGGCTTGATGAGTCTATTAAACACAGTCTCCAATCACCCTATCTTTATCTACTATGTTGATGTAGTATCTATTAGTATGTCACTACTTGTATTTGTTGGTATAGTACTAGGTCATATCTACATGTACATTAAATTAAAATGTGGAGGAAAGCTGTATGCTTTCAGGCAAAGATATCTGACTCAAGTTGATGAAGAAGAGTCATTATTAAAAGAGAGATCATCTGATACATCTGAAGATGAGTCAGAACAATATTCTCCAGCTCGTACTGTTCGTAAAAGAGAGTCTTTAATATTTGATTTTGAACTTACAGGACATCATAATGACACATAATATAATGTATTTTTGTGTTAAAATTTTATTATACTAATAGTTTACACTATGTTAGTAGTTGTTATTTTACTTATATACTATGTCACTAAACAGTATTACATCACAATAATGATTGGATTCAATTTTTTATATAAACTAATTATTTTTTATCGCTGTGATTATTATGGCTTCTGGTACTATAAAAGTGAATCTTTTGAATTCAGTCAGAATAGAGTCACTGAGACTACAATAGTTTTATAATATAAAACTGTCAAGTTCAATCACTTTAGCTTAGCGTTTGATATGACAACACTCACTAACAGATGATTTAATGGCCTACTTATCAAAAGATATAATGAGATGTCTTTTGAAGACAGAATTGTTAATTACTGTCTTTGTTATCATGTTATGTTTTTAACATTGGTGAATATTAAGTCGAGTAGCTGTGTACAGCAACATTGACACAAATCATACTATCATTATAGTATAACAGTGACAGTTGTCAATGTCTTATATCATCAGTAAAAGATGAAAGAGCTCATTTTATGTAACTCTAGTTAGGTACAGAGAATCAAAATAAATATTTATACATTCAACAATATATTGTGAACAATTTGATTTCTCATTTTCAATCTAACTCCAGCATATGATATAATGTATTAATCAATTAATGTGGAAGATGTTCATCAATATTGTGTCATTAGTTAAGTTGTTTTGTTACTGATAACAACACTATGTTACCTACTAATGATTTATTTCAGGACAGTTAGCTGAGAATAAAGCTATGTGTCCGATGTTTTATCTTATAATTTTTCACAACTTATATACATTTCTTACTAGTATGACTAAAACATTGGGTTAATAAAGCAGTTGATTGTCTTATTTCTGCCCTCTTTTCATAGAGTTTCTTGAGATGACCTAATCTTTTTTTTGTAGAAGAACATTTTTTATCCTTCGTATAGGCATTCTTAGATATAGCGCGTTTTCATATGGCTTAGAATGCAAACCAACCACAAAAATGTGTTTAATGAGTGTGTTATGAATATTATAAATATAGTATGAATATTATTATAATAAAATTATTTGGTTTCTGACTTCCACCGTACCTCCACCTTAAAAGTATTGGCTACATATTAATACTGTTTTGATTACAATGTAATTGACAACTATTATCATGTACTTTATCATAATTGAAAGTAATTACTTAACAAAGTAAGCTACATATAACATTATGTATCCTCTTGAGAAGTCATTTCTTGGAGTACATTAACTGTCAGTTACATAGTAATTAACCTCGCTGTGCGTGGGCGCATAGCGAGGGTACTGTAGTCAGTTTGTGTGTGTGTGTGTGTGTGTGTGTGTGTGTGTCTGTTACCAGAGTTGTTTTTTTTGAACTGCTATAACTTGGCAATCGAAGCATTAGCAGCTACCAACGTTTAGCAACGAATAGAAAAGCATGTGGACTACTTTACAACAGTAGTGTCAAGAACATCGTCAAGGAAAACAGAAGCTTAAAACTCGCAAAAGAATTTTCAGGCTGCAGAGGTCGAGTGCCGTTTCTCGAAAAGTAAAAAACTTAACGTGGAGATTTTTTAGTATGTTGTAAACAATCTCAGAGGAATACGGATCAGCAAGACAGAAGGCCGTTGGTCGAAGTAATCGTTAGAAAAGTTCTGAAAAATGTTTTGTGGACTTGGAGCGAAGTAACGCATTCAGGAAACGTCTCCAAGCACTGAAAAGACTGCTACTAATAGATAATATATCGATTTATATTTGTACCACGGGACGTTTCCAAAGAAGGTTTCATCTTCAAGTTACAATAAATTTTGTATATGAAATATTGATAGATTTTAAAGGGTCATGTAAAGACTCAGAGAAACTTTTCATCACGAAAGTAGCACTTAATCTTGCTTGGGAATTGAATGATACTATCACTTATTCAGTTACTGCTTCACAAACATGGCAAAGCTAGAAATCAAGCAACAATTAATGAGCATATACAGAATGACAAAGCTTGCCATTTTATAACCACACCTTCTGGAATGTTAATAAATTTTCTTGCAATAACAACATCATAGCTGGGCCTAAGCTGGCATAGAATTTATAAATAACTTAGAAACTACAGCGAGGTTCGGCACTTTAGTGCCTTTCATTCATTAGTATAGAATTCATAATAGGACAATCCCATATACCACATATATGTTAAATGAGACTACAAGTAGATCATTAGCAAAATCTAGCTAGTTAATACATATGCTATTTTTTAGTTTTTTCTTACCACTTTACTGGATATTGTGGATTTCATGAACAATACACTAGAACAACCTCCTACCATTCCTTTCTCATGTTTAATACTTGTGTTCTAATATCTCAGGGAACTGAATACAATGTTTACTTACTGTGATATTCTAGAAATGACTATTAAATGCATGTTGTCTTAACTGGACAGACTTGGCACCTCTACCAACTGATCAAGAATACAATGTTTATCATGCATGCAGTCAGAGTTACTCTTAGTCAAAATGTAGCAATCTCTCATGGATACTGGTGATCTCGTTCATCATATTTCATTGTTACCCTTAGATGTAATCTAATAAATATCACTGTCTTTAATAGGACATTAGAGTAAATAAACTTTGTACACAGATGTCAGAGGTGCCAAGTCTAACTAGCCAAGACTACATGTATTTCACTGTCTTTAATAGAACATTGGAGTAAATAAACTTTGTACTCTAATGTCTGAAGTACCATGTTTGGTCATGTAGCCATTTATAAGATAATCATCAAAGAATACAAATCATCTAAACCTTACACCATACAGATTCACATTGTATTAAGTATTATCTTGTTATTAGCGTAACTTATTATATAATCTGTTATTGTAACCATATACTGATCAGTTAATAGCATAAGATTTACAAGTTTATTAGTCAGGATAGAAGTTGAAGACAAGATCAGCTATTGTAATGAGGAGTTCATTGTATGTGTTAATTTTGGTAAGTATATTTGATAGTATGTTCAAATACATGTTAAATATAGTACTATTACAGACTAATATATGATATATATTCTGTTCATGTTGACAATGTTCATGTTATAACTCTGACTAGGAATGAACTAGAGAGAAATGGCTTGCGCTATTAAAACACCTTGCAAGAAACTAGATTTTTTTTCAAAAAAACTAGAGCGTTAGCGAAGTATCAAACCAATAATACTATAATTATACAAAATAATAGAATAGTAAATAATAGGCGGTCTTCCCATTCCGTCGTGTCTGACGTAACACATAATCGGTATATTATTAACCAACGCTCGCGCAAGCATTTTCTAGCTTATGTAGAAATGCTCAGAAACTGACTACAAAACCTTTAATAGCAAACGTAAGATAGACTAAGAAGAGATAGTATAAAAACTATGAAAATCTTCAATATGATTCACGAAATCTTTTCAACTAAGATGCCACGCCCATGCTAGTTTATGACGATTGATGTATTATAATTGAAATTCCACTAAATCTCAGGTCACTCTCAAAGCGAACAGAGTATAGTATTTAGTAATAATTAACACATTTTCTATTTAGATTGCTTTGGTCTTGTCATTACTATTCTGTCATGTAACCAGTACTGTCTACTATGTGATACCAACAACTGGTAACCAGAGCTGTCCTACTGATCAAGAGTGTCATACTCTCTCTTACTATATCAACAACATCACCTTACCTTCCAATGTAGCTCTATTGTTTATAAATGGAGAACACCTTTTAAAGGCAAATGAAGTACTTCATATAAAAGGTCTTAACAATGTGACATTACTTGGACAAGGTCAGTGGGTACAAGGTTTTTATCAGTCAGTTATACAATCAAGTGTTATTATTAAATGTACTTATAACACATCAATTGCTGTTAATGTGTATGCTACAACTGTCATCCATATTAATAATTTAACCATCACTCACTGCAGTAGAGGTATTGTCATTGATTCAGTTTCAGATGCTCAGTTAAATAACTTGTCCTTACAAAATAACATTGAATATGGTTTATGGATTAACAACACTGCTACTGTTACTATCGACAGTTGTTCTTTCACTCATAATGGAGTCAATGCATTCTTGAATTTAGTTAAAACTGTCTATATCAGTTACTCTAATTTCACATATGCATATCCATTCATATTGAAAAATTTCTCTGGGCTTTTAATCCTCAGTAATGGTAATTTTCAAGAGAGTAATATAACAATTGTAATAATTGGTTGTATTGTTCATTCAAATGTTGGTGTTGGAGCTTATCTGAATAGCAATAATAGTAGAAATCATACTGTCATTGTACAAAACACTATATTTAGTAATAACAATGGATATTATGGAGGAGGTCTTTTGATAATGATAACAGCAGTTCACTCAGAAATTGTCATGAGCGGAGTCAAATTTTTAAATAACACAGGAAGAAGGATTATAGGCTGTGGAGGAGCACTACTTCATGCAAAAACAAACTTAAACAATACTGTCATTTTGCAAAATACTACCTTCATAGGAAACATCAATGGTGGCTTGCAACTATCTTTATTTGGAAATAGTACATTAAAGACTTTGATCAAATTTACTAGATTTTTAAATAACTTTAGGGCTGATGGACAAGTTGGAGGAATGCTCATATACATGTTTGGTGATGGTTTTTCTTATGACAGAAGTCTACATATACACAATACTATATTAGATAGTAACACTGGAGTGGCTCTGTATATTAACACTAATGCTGATGTAAAAATGATAGAAGTTGATGTTGTGAAAACAGTTAATAACATTGATACACAACTATTTCAATATGTAGGAGCCTTACAATTGCTTGGTACATATTACAAACAAACAGTGACTCTATCAAATGTTCATATAACTAATAACAACATGACAGGTCTTTGGTTAAAAGGATGTCAAGTCAACTTCACTGATATATCAAGTATCATATCTAACAACAAATCACCTGGTAATGGTGGTGGTATATATGCTGGTGATAATGCTATATTGTCTTCTTCAGTTCCTGTTTATCTCATTAATAACACAGCTACACAATATGGTGGTGCTATTTATTCTACTGCAAATTTATTATCAACTGACCTATATGACTTTACCTGCTCTTTTTATAAATTTGATGTTATTTTATTAGACAATAATGCCACAATTGCTGGCAATGATATCTATGGTGGATATTATTACTACTGGGATGATTACTTACCACATTTCAATGATGTTCTAAATTGCAATTCTGATTCTGTTTTCAAACACGAATGTTTACCAAAAACACAGTCATCACTATCATCAGCTCCATTAGGTGCTTGTATTTGTATTAATAACTCTTATATAGACTGTACTCAAAGAGTTCTTCATAAGAAAGTGTATCCTGGGAAGACTATAACACTCTCTCTTGTGACAGTTGGGATGTGTGGAGGTATAAGTCCTGGATTAATAGTGACAAAGGGTACAGGAGTTAATGTTAAACTAGATGAAGCTGACCAAATAACTGATAGTCATTGTAAGAACTTTACATACCAGATCAAAGACACTACTACATTTAATAAAGGAAAAATCACAATAGAAACTAGTGGGTCAGTTCAGTTCAGATCAATATTGACTATCAACATTACATTACTACCTTGTCCTCTTGGTCTTGTATTAGACAATTCATTAGGAATGTGTGTATGTGATGACATCATCAATGTTGTTAAACCACAATGTAGTGTATCTTGGATGCCATACCCTATTAAAAGTTCTGGAAATAACTGGTTATCATACAATAACAAGTTTAATTGTATTATTGCAAATACTAACTGTCCATTTGATTATTGTGATGCTTCTCTCATTTCTCTTAATCTCAACAATTCTGATCTTCAGTGTATGTACAACAGATCAGGGTTTCTCTGTGGACAGTGTCAATCAGGACTCAGTCTAATGTTAGGATCTAACAAATGTGGAGTCTGTACAAATTCTTATATAGCACTAATAGTAGCTTTTCTTTTTGCTGGATTATGTTTGTGTGTGCTATTGTTAACATTAAACCTAACTGTGTCTGTAGGAAGTATTAATGGTTTACTTTTCTATGCTAATATGATCAAATTGAACAAATCAGTTTTATTCTCTAATAAACAAATACCAGTGTTAAATCAATTCATTGCTTGGCTTAATCTTGATCTTGGTATTGAGACATGTTTTTTTAATGGACTAGATGGTTATTGGAAAACATGGCTACAGTTTGTATTCTCACTATCACTGATTACTGCTTTAATAATCTGTTGTAGATACTCTGGAAAACTGTCTCGTTTGTGTGGCAATAATGTTGTACCTGTTCTGTCAACACTAATTTTTATGGCTCATTCTAAACTTTTAATTACTATTAAAAATGCTCTTATGTTAAGCAGAGTTCAATGTGAAGATACTGTATTGAATGTGTGGAGTGTTGATGGTAATATCAAATATCTTCATGATAAACACATACCACTGTTTGTAGTATCACTGGTCTTTTTCTTCATTGGATTCATTTATACAGGAGGGATGTTCTTAGGTCAATGGTTACAACTTTACACTGGTAGGTACTGTAGTAGTTCTTTAGATCCATTTATAGTATTAAAACCATTTATTGATGCTTATTATGGTCCCTTTAAAGACAAGTATCGATTTTGGACAGGACTTCTTCTTATGATACGTATGTTTGTCACTGGTTTATTTGCTGTTACTACAGGAACTATCCCACAAGTTAACAACTATATCATCACAATAATTGTAATTGTTCTATTACCAGTTGTTAGTAAAGGTATTTATAGGATTAAAGTTAATACAGTCTTGGAAATGTTCTTCCTTTTTAATTTGGTTGTAATGAGTCTATTAAACACAGTCTCCAATCACCCTATCTTTATCTATTATGTTGATGTAGTATCTATTAGTCTGTCACTACTTGTATTTGTTAGTATAGTACTAGGTCATATCTACATGTACATTAAATTAAAATGTGGAGGAAAGCTGTATGCTTTCAGGCAAAGATATCTTACTCAAGTTGATGAAGAAGAGTCATTATTAAAAGAGAGATTACTTGTTACATCTGAAGATGAGTCAGAACAATATTCTCCAGCTCATACTGTTCGTAGAAGAGAGTCTTTAATATTTGATTTGGAACTTACAGGACATCATCATGACACATAATATAATATATGTTTTGTGTTAATGTCAAGTTTATTATACTAATAGTTTACACAATGTTAGTAGTTGTTATTGTACTATATACTATGTCACTAAACAGTATCACATTACAATAATGATTGGACTCTATTGTTTATATAAACTAATTTTAATGTTTTAACTCAATTGAGTTAAAACATTGTTATCAGTCATAAAATTACTGATAACATAGCTTTGGTACTATTAATGTTAGCTCAATAAACTCAATAAGAATACAGTAATAGGATAAATTGTCAATATAAGTCACTTTATTTTCACATTTGATTAAGTACATGTGATGTAATGGTTCTATTATTAAAATAATGACAGATGTCATTTGAAGATAGAACAATTGATTGCTGTCTTTTCTATCATGTTATATTAACACTCTGTAGAATATCAAAGCCAGTAGCTGTGTACGGCAACATTATTGTATAACAGTATCTAAAAATAGTAGTAATTATTAGTAAATATTCCTTAGAAAGGGTGTGAGCAAAAGAATACATTTTAAGTAATACTAACTGGACACAGAACACCAAAGTAACAAATTATTACTTATGATATTATAATTTCAAGATACATCGTCAAATGTTGTCCATATATATTGTAGGAAAAAGACTTTGTTATAAGTAATATGACCTTTCTATATCAATGGAGTAAGTATAAATGTACACAGAATTTGCAATTTAAGATATACGTTTAAGCTATTATGAGACACTTCCTGCATGAATCAACCAATTAATTTAAATTATCATTATTTCAAATGGAATTTTTAAAAAGAGACTTCAAAAAGCAGATGCCACATGTATAAGCACAACTTACTGTATTAAAAATAGTATCAAGGAGCTCTCTATTTGTGGTTTTATCTTCAGTAGAACTGGATGAGTTGCCAGAACTTGATTGTTGTTAAGTTGACTAGTTATAAGATTGAATATCAAAATGGAATATTGAAAGATGATATTCATCCTATTGATACTTACATAAACAACTTAACAAGAAAATGTTAAGTTCACATTATATCCTTGATGATGCATTTATATATCCTAGGTCAATACATAATGTAATCATCTGATCAATCTATGTTTATATAAATGAAACATAAATGAAACATTATTACCATTGCCAATTACACCAGGAAATGTAAAGTTTATTACATTAATGTTGTTATTTGTTAATATCACAGAAGGAATGTTAATAGCTATTTTCTTTAGTTTGTCATAGTTTACTTTAACATATAATAGAAATTCATCAAAAAAGGATAAATTTGAAAAATTACAATAAATTCAAGAAAAAGTGACTTTGTGATTACGTTTAATGTTAGGACAACATCTACAATATCCTATATAGTCAATGAGTCATGTACTTTCATTGAAATTAGTGGAGATCATGTTAATTAATGCTCTTCAATTGACTACTGTCAATTTAACCGAGTATACAAATAATAACACTCAAGACACTACATAATATATCAACAAAACAAGGTCCAAAAAGATATAAAAACACGTTAAATAGTAATAGATACATACAATCTTTATGATCATATATTAATAGTTAAATCAACCAATTTTTACAATGAAGGATAAGCCCGACCCAATGGCCAAATTATACTAGTTAAATTACTTGACGTCATTCGTTTCATTACGCCCGCACGCTTGTTTATAATTTTATCTTGTTGATAACATAAGAGCAGTGCTAGATCGTTAACATCAAATTTAGAAGCTACTTCCGTGTGTCTCTGATCTAAAGGTTTTATGATATTGCAATGACTGAAGAATCACGCCAAACCATCATTCCAGTAGAGGACTGGATATCTCAACAGAGAGTAGAATGCCTAGATGTTTGTGGCGCCGCCTGTTGCAGAAAGGAAATTGCTAAGAGACGAAAAGAAAGATGCGTGTTGTTCAAGCGGTTAGCATTATAAGAAATAGACCGTCGCTACAATATGTACGAGAATATTATGTTGTCGGAGGAAAACAAGCTGTTCAACAAATAAAAAAAAGTTTACGAATGGACTTTATAGATCTATCTTTGCAATTGATTGTGTTGGTACATTTTATTCACCAATCAATCCTACATTCCATTTATTACCATATGCATATATGCTATTTTCCCTGCTACACAAGTATTAGCAAAATTGTTTTGTCAACGAGTTTGTGTCAAAGACCAGACAAGAGTCTGTTGTTGGTTAATTTACTTCAATGTCTAAGTATAACAACAAAACAAAATTATGATATTGTTTTAACACACAAACACTTGTACATATTAGAAGATTAACATTTACTAACAAAAGACATAACAATCCTACACACACACAATAAAAAATGTTAGCAGTGTGTTATGAGTTTATTATATTTGTTCCGTATGTTACTGTACTATCAGATGACAGACTTAACTCTTGTCTATACTCATCTACCTGATCAATATATCTGATAATATGATCTTCGGCAATGATATGAACATTAATTTCATTGTCTCTCACACGTAACTTATATCGCTTTGCAAGAAAAACAAAGATGATGAAAATGAAAAATGTAATGAAAGTCCTTGTTAAGAAGTAGTAGAAGCCACACCCTAAGGGAGCTGAATGAAGATAACGATAGGGAATAGGTAAATTTAAACCTATCAATGAGCCAAGTCCTCTAGCAGACAGGAACAATGCCACCATTAACCCTCTCATGTCTTTGGGAGACTGAGCAACTACAAACTCCAATCCAATTGTTGTAGTTAAATAAATAGCACAACTGTCAAGTAGCTGTGGAAGGATTGTCCATAAATAGTTAATGGGCAGGACTCTTGTAGGACTAAAGACAACATTAGCTACAATACATTCAGGTGAATGTATTGTAAAATGACCAACTAATGATATTAATACATAGCTGACATTACTAATAAATGCCAACAATAGTCCAAAGCCGATTCTCTTTAGCATACTAGGAATATACTTAGAAAAACAAGGATAGATGAAAAACTGATAGAGGAGAATTAGAAATAAAGCAACAACGCTAGGAATGTTACTTGATATAACATAATGATAGTTGCGATTAAGTGATGTTATACCTGAGAAATCCCATGTTAGCACTCCAAAAGCTAACGCGAAAATATACATTGGTAATAATCGTAGAATTGTTTTGACATCTTCTACTTCTTCTTCTGTAAAAGGACCACCATATTTCTCCTTACCTAGGTCCAGTCGTGAAGGACTTTCTTCCTCCCAGTAAGTCAGAGCACTACGATTTCTGGGGTATTTGTTTCTTCTAGCATAATTGAGTACTCTAATGATCAGTTTAATAGGATTACTAATGTGAGGAGTAATATCCAACCAGTGCTTGAGAAAAGAGTGACTTAAAATAATTATAATAATACTAATACCACTAACAGCAAGGTATACAAATTGTTCATTAATCTGTTGATTTTTCATTGCAGACATTATTACACTACAAGCTATGCCAGCAAGATATGGCCCAGCTGCATGCCAGTGGATAACAGCACTTAGTTCATCACCTGAAGATCCAACAAGTTGATCAATATTGAAAGGTATGATATTAGTTTGAATGCCTGCACTTATAAATATTACACCTCCATAGGACACACAAAGGACAACTAATGAAATAAGAAAGTATTGATAAGATATAGCAATGTAGGTACACAAAAGCAGAGCAAGAAGGAAGACAAGAATATAACTGCACACTATAATAAGTCTATAACGACCTGTAAATACATCAGCTAGCAGACCCATTAATGGAAAAAGAATTACTACAACACTACATTCAAAGGTGTATATAAAAGCTTTAGACTTACTCGAGGACTCTGAAAGATATAATAATAACAATTCATTAGCCAGCACAAGAAAGACATAACTCATGAACTGACTATATACATTAGACAACAAATCCCATAGTAAAACTAACAGAGCTCCTTTGGAATGAATGAACTGGAAATTATATGAGACAGAACACATTCGCCTTGAAGAAATATTTGTAAGAAGAGGTCGATGCTCAGCCATGTTAAACTTTCTTGATTTGCAATGTGGCAGAAGAACCTTTATCCTTATATAGGGTATATGTATGTGGGTGGTCTTGTGAATATCAACAGTGGACTCATTATCAACTTGTTCAATTATATGATAAATGTGGGAATTCAAAACTATTCAACAAGTAACAATGAAGACAATTAAGTTCATAGAAACATGTCTTTAATAATTTCTATGTTGAACAGAATTTAGAAACAACAGATTTTATCATAGACGTGATATACCCTATGGAAAAGTTTATAAAACATATTGATGATATATCTGATAAAAAGTTAGCATGTTCTCAGTTGTGTATTACATACTGATGAACCCTGCAATAACTAAATTTGCAAGTATTTTTGATATGTTTCAATAATTGAAAGTAGATATAGTTTCAGTTATTGAAACATATCAAAAACATTTGCAAATTTTGTTATTGTAATGTTCATTAGTATATAGTATACAACTGAGAACACACTAACTAATTTAGTTAAGGTTCCAATGAAAATCTCAATGTAATGTAATAAAAAATTAGTATAAAGTTATTAATTGTGAGAAGTAGAGATTCCCAATCAGGCCACTTAACCAAATGTGTATGTTTTAATTTGCATATATTTAACATGTGACAACCTCTCGAGTAGTGTACTCTATAAACAATAAAATATGTCATTATTAAAGAAATTAAACCTTCACTTGATAAACATTGTTATATTTGATGTTTGCAATTCTCTACCAATTCTATAGCAACTTGTAAATACATCAGCTAGCAAACCCATTTATGGAGAATGAGTAATAAACTGCTATATCCAAAGGTGTATAGGAAAGCTTGAGACTTACTCCAGGAGTAAAAAAAACCAACAAATTTGTCATAAAGAAATACACTTCATAAAGAGATGATATATATATATATATTACACAATAAATTCCACAGTAAAACTAACACAGATTTATTGGAACGAATGAACTGAAAATGATATGATACAGAACACCTTTACTTTGAAGTAATATTTGTAAGAAGAGATCAATACTCAGCCATGTCTCAACTTGCGTAATGGCAAAAGAACCTTTCTCCTTATATAGGATATATGTATGTGGGTTGTCATGTGAATATTAACAGAATGGACTGATATCAACTTGTTCAGTCATATATGATAATTGTGAGAATTCAAAATTATTCAACAAACAAAAACAAATACAGTTTTTGTTGAATAGAAATTAAAAACCAACATATTTTATCATAGACATGATATACACTATGAAAAGTATATAAACATTTGATAAATTATCAAGTTTCAGTTAATAAAAGATGTCAAAAACACTTAGATATTGTGGTGATTACCATTAATACACAATTGAGTATATATAAGCTAGTTTAATATCATAAAATTGATGTCTACAACTCTCTACCAATTAAGGCCTCACAAGGTATTTTAACAGGAATATGCTAGACTTATTTACATTGACTAATATAATCAATGTATGTGATTAAAAGTTACTGTAACATATTTCATCATTCTATATATTGTGTTGTGCTTTTCGAGTATATCTGATCTACTAACCTGTCCTCTCAATATGTCATTAGATCATCCTTCATAGAGTACCTTTACACCTCCTTCTTTTTAACATCAGTAAAAGATTCTTATTCATACATTCATTAGTTATTTTTTAATGCACTTCTAGTTCATATAACTATAAGTCATTAACAAAAAAACAAATTCTAACATTATAATCATATAAGAAAATACATTTACAGTACAAAGTTTAAAGATAACTCATATTTTAAAAACAAGGTGCATAAAATGACTAATCACTCTTTTCTTGCCAAAGGTAGAAAATAGGCTTCTGTGCAAAATTAGTTGTGACTGCAAATGAAGTTTTAGTGACACCTGTTGCATTAGCAGGAAATCTGTATCCACCAAATGTAACATCTTCATCTTCACAAGCTTTAAAAAATGGATAATACTGGGAATAGTCACAATAAGAATTGTTAGGCGTGACATCTTTAGTATGAAAGCCAACTTCACCACCCACAATATAGAAACGTGAAACAAAATAATTATGTTTCAATTCACGTATACATGACACACTTTTCTTGTACGACTTAAACTCGTCAGAAAGATGATATCCTTTTACAATCAATTCTTGATGATTATCAACAGGCATGCTGGCAACAGAGAGGACTATGAGACATGGTGCTGCTCCATATGATCCAAAACTGCCTTCAAGTTTAGTAACATTGCAGAAGGTGACTTGACCTATATCTTGTTCAAAGGTTTTATTAATAGGTATTTTCTGATTAAGGTCAAGAACTGGAACATCATTTAATATTTCGTCAATACTGTTTCTTGCATACTTTTCCAAAGACTCTCGTATTGACTTTTCTACTTTATCTGTTGCAAGTTCTTCACTTTCTCCATCATAAAACGTATCTGATATTGGATCGTAGGTATATTCATTAATACATGTGTAGTCCCATTCTTCATCAGCACCTTCGCCATAGAACCAACTTAACTCCTCGTCCATAATAATGATGGCTTTAGCAATGTCCTTAATGTAGACCAAATATTGAGAAATACTCTCAAGCAGTAAAATCAGTTCATTAAATGTTGTTCTATTGCTATAGTAAGTGACAGTGATGAATACTTGCTCTACTATAGTACTGTTGCTGTACTGCACTGAATTATGTGTCTAATTGACTGTCTGTAAGTGTAATGACATGTTTACAGTTGTTTCTTTGATTAGGAATTCACATACATTATAGTTTTTAGTATTAGATTCAGGTATACCTCAACATATTCTAGTATTAATATCACATTAAATACTGAGTATACATCATATGCTCTGTTTTTTAACACATAACATAAATGAATTGATAATAACTAATTCATATGGTTATGCAAATAATAATAAATTGGTATGAGTATGGAATAAAAACAACAACAAAAATAAACATAAACTTCTTAATTAATATACGGCCTAAATTCACAAAAATGAAAGATTGTCAATTAAATCGAGAACCAAGAATTGCAAGGAATCAAGAATTCTTAATAAAATCATGAAAATGTAATAATTGTGAATTTAGAGTGTACAGTAATCATGAATGTTATATCTATTTTTGTCATAGTTTGTATTTATGCATTAGACTTTGCTCACAATGAGCATTGTTGTAGATTATTTAAGTTTAAGTTTATTTTATTTTTTCTTAAATCTTTTAAAACATTGCTTAAAGTAAACACACACAACAAATAGATCATAAAGAAGTCTTACAATTATTCTATATCTCTCTTTCAAAGATTGACAGTAGTTTAATTAGTCTGGTGGTCGGATAATAGTTCCAGAACAAGAACAAGTAATTATAATGTTCTGAGTACATTCTTAACTATCACCTGCTAGTGGGATAACAGTGTCTTCGGTCTGACTCTGAGAACACTATTATGTATGACTGTTCCTGGTAACTCAGCAGAACTTAATTTACACAAAACAAGGAAGTGGTGTCATAAGTGACATAAGTAGAAATTTAACAGTTTTAACTTTTCTTTCAGCCATACCGTTTGACTACTATAATAGTTACATGATGAAAGTTGTATGAAGCAAATTCCTTCATGTCTTTGGAATCAAATTGTGGTCCATTATCACTTATTAGCACTGCAGGGATACCGTGGTATGAAAATAGATCTCTAAGTGAAGAGAAAACACTATAGCTGAAATAGTAGTAGTAGTAAGCTTTTGAACTTCTACATATCTATGACAAGGTATGTTGAACCTTTAATTTGGCACAAATCTACTGCTATCGTCTCCCAGTGATAAGCAGAGTGGAATTTGTAAAGCTCTTTAGTGGCTCTTTAGGAGGAATAGTGGTCTTACAGGACATACTTTTACAAACTCTTATTTGTCTTGAAACACCTGATCACCACACAGCTGATGTAACTTGATGACGGCACTTTACAATATCTTGTTGACCAACTTGTTTCCATTTGTAGATCTTTAGGAATCACTATGTGACCACAATAACACAAATTATCCACTGTCTTTTCACTAAGAAATACTGATTAACTTGGTTCGGTTCTGATTCTATGTTTACTTAGCTAGTACAGTCTACAATATTTTAGTATTGAGAACATATTGGACTGCTTGCTGAGGTATAGGATACTTGTGTAAGCTGTCTCATTAGCAGGAAGGTGAGAAACCATTGTTTGCATAAGCACCACTGTTATTACCTCCTCTCTTTTGTCATTAGGCTACTAAGGTTAATAGAACATGAAAATACTGTCAGCTGTATAGAGTAAAATTTGCCAGGAACATGAGAAATTGAATAGTCAAATCTAGCAAGCTGTAATTAAAAGTGAAGGATACTATGTGGAAGGTTGTCAAGATTATTCTTGCTGAGGTGTGGCACAAGGGTTTGTGATCAGTCTGTAATAGAATACACTTTCCCAGGATGTGTTTAGCAAACACAGCACATTCCCAAATAATGGCAAGAGACTGTTTTTTAATCTGCGAGCACCTTTGCTCTGTTTAGATCATAGCTGTTGTAGTATTTGTAACTGATCTCCACTAATATTTCTTCTGATGTTGTTAAGTTGTGGCTCCTAAGCTATAGGCTGATGCATCCGAACAAAGTGCTATTGTTGTGGTAATAAATAGACAAAATTGTTGATTAGGTCTGTCTCTTTATCTTCAAAAATGATTCCTCTTGATAAGGTCCCTAAGACCACACAGATGTAGTACTTACTTCATGTAACAGTTATGACAGTTCCAATAAACATAGAGTAAACATCCCCACTTGATTTGCCATAAACTGTCTCAGCTCTGAAATTGACTGAGGTTTCTTCCTCTGTGCAATAGCTATTGTTTTATTTGGGTCAGGTGAAATGCTGTTTTTATCAATGTGTCCAAGAAAAATAAGAGGGTCCTTATGAAATTCACATTTGTCCCCATTCATGACTGCATCACTTACATCTTCCTCTTCTGATGTGTGATCACATCGGCTATTAACTTGGAGTTTGTCTTTCAGAACCATTGTGACTTGAAGTGACCTCTCCTGTTACATGAATGGTATGTAGCATCTCTGGCTGAACATTGGTGCCTTGGGTGACCACTTCTATTGTGAGTACATTTCTCGTCTGACTTACTGCGGTTAGCTTCTGGCTTTCTGTAGGAATTTTGTGAAGTGCATTTACAACTTCTCTTACGACAACCAGTGTTGACACACTTTGACAGTGTTTGACTACTAGGACTACTATTAAGAATCTCTTGATGCTCATGGACAGCTTCACATTGACGGATCATTCTCTTGGCCTTCTTGAGGGTCAAGTCTGCCTCCATCTGAAATCGTCAGGATAATGCGCGATTACGAACTCGTACGACAATACAATCCCGGGTCATAGGCTCTCTCGGGTCTCCAGAGTCAATTACTTGCGAGGCTGTAAAGACAAGTTATAAACTGTTCTACAGACTCGTCGTCTCGCTGACTGCATTTGTTAAAGCGAGCATGTTTCCTCACTTTAAAAAAACCATCGAATTTCTCGAGGACTTGATCATAGTCAGTACGTTCGTCCTCAGTGGGATTCATGGAGGATAACGTATCTTCAGCATCTTCTCCCCTGCAATACAGGAAAGTGCTAACTTGCTTGACATTTCCTTCTGTATTAAGTCCTAAAACTAGTTTGAACTGCTGAAAGCGGCGCTTTACTTTCGTCTGGGAACTTGAATACCAAACGCTGATGAGGGTCGAAGACAATAACTAGCCATGATGCTGCTACAGCAATACTCCTTCACAACATATACAATTCTACTATCCCACAACAATTCCAAAATGAGTAGTACAGAAATCAGGACTGAACTGAAACATTACACGTGGTTGGTTCTCTTGAGCATGCTCAGTAATGATATACTAAATATAGAACAAAACTTAAATATAGATTATAATGAGGTCTTACATGTTGCATATAATAGTGGTATATTTCAATTGCGTGCTAACATAATCACGAAACACTTATATTTTATTTCCCAGTTGGTCTTTCGCTACTTTATCAAAGGATGGCTGCCTCTTTTACTGACGAGCCAGCATGGATTACGAAAATGAAGATGCGCTTTATTCAAATAGACACTGACAAAAATGGTCTTATAAACGATGACGATATTGCTGCAGTAGCTAAGAAAATGGCCGAATATCGAAAAAGAGGTGAAGATGCTAAACAACAGTATTACAAGATGTTGCATGATATTTATTCCTTTGCGATACAAGGAAAGGATGACGTTACAGCAGATCAGTTTATTGAAGGAATGAAGAGGTTTGTGACACAACCTGATGTCAAAGAACGTATAAAAACATTTGCTGACACTACGTTTGAAGTTATCGATGTCAATGGTGATGGACTAATATCTTATGATGAGATGAGACAGTTTGGTAAAGAAGTTGGTAGCATGAGTGACGAGATGGTTGACATGATCTTTAGGCAAACTGACATAAACCAAGATGGTGTTATAACACCTGCTGAGAACGAAGAAACTCTATTTAAATTCTTTCTTTCTGCTTAACTGAAGAAGTTCTCTTTACATAAATATATGACTTGTGATTAGAGCACTTATAACACTGATAAATTGATTTGTTTACTGTGATTATTTTGTGATGCCACTTCTATAACAATTCTTATATATGTCAATTTGAAAAGCCTAAATTTTAATAATTATGACTGGACACATAATATTTAGATATCACACATCATAGGTATGTTTAACAGCTAACACACTTCTTGCATCTTCACACTGTTAAAGTGATATATCACTTTAACTTATAAACTTGTTACATGAGTTTCATACATGAATATATTTATAAATAGTACTGTACATTAGTAGGTTGTTGAGTATATTTAAAGAGTTTTAGAAATCATACATATGTATACATATGATATATCATGCAATGAACTTAGCTATTATAAGTACTTAAGAAACACTCTATGTTATTTTTAACATTACTTGTTGATAGATAATTCCTCTATAATACAAAAGAACAGAAAGAAGTACCATAAGCTTACCAAAGTGTTTAGAGTTTAAGAGTGATAATAATTTTAATGCTGTAGTAAGAAATTCATTGCCAGCTATGGTATTCTAATATGCTGATTTTATCTAATAAACTGATTGAAAAATTATTTATGTGTTATATGAACATATTCCTATTAAATAGTGAGTGAGTGAAGGTAATATTTAAATGTTGAATTAATGGTCTATGCGCCACACATTAATGGTCTATGTGTCACACATTAATGGTCTATGTACCACACATTAATGGTCTATGTACCACACATTAATGGTCTATGCACCACAGACACTAAGTGACTGACAGAATAGAATATTGACTTTGTGCTGAAACTTATCCTTGTATGATTGGCATAGCAGTCAGGTTTTGGATAAAGATTGGAAACATTGTCACAATATTGTAATAATTTTTTTTCTGTTTTAAATTTTATTGTCTACTCCAATCCTATACATGATAATTCAAAATAGTTAGATATGACACCTCGCTGGTGTGACTAACAGGTGAACTCCTTTCCTGAAACACATCAATTCTTAGACAGATATATTTAGGTAACCAGTACATACTGTTAAAAGATACACTTTAGTATGTGTAAATTACAAGTGCTATATGCTAGTACTCTATATGTAAATAAGTTAGTATACTGGATTTATAGTAGTCACAATGTTAGTTTTGCTAACCACAAGTATATATAATGGATTAGGAAAGTAATACTATAGAGTGTGCCCATAGCCTATCTACCATCTTGAGGCTAAGGGACAGCATTAACTCTGTCAATTTCAAGTGGGTTATCTCAGATGGCATAATTTACAGTGTTTAGGGAAAAAAATGATGCATAGTAGAGAAATGACTGAAAGTACCATATATTTCATGTCAATTAATGTGTCTGGGTCCTATTATTACAAGACCAGTCATAGAGGCTAGATCAAGACATAATTTCCCTATACATGATGGAATAACTGATATAAATTAGTCTGTACCCAGCAACAAATTATCCTCTTTAGCTACTGTAATAATCTCAATTTGCTTGTATGAATCATAAATCTAATAATAAAAAGATTAAAAAGTATTATACCTTCCTCAGAAATCATTATTTGGTAAACTAAGGGATGAACCGTTGTCACAAATAGGAAATGTATTGTACCTGATACATTATTTTATTTACTAATGGATACCTAAAGGGTTAATAGAAGCTATATAGATCAGGTCAGAAGGTGACTTACAATTGACTTTGCATGGGCACATATTACCAGTAAAGGTAAACTAGCTCAGTCTGGTATTTGTGACTTGATGTTACAAATAAACAATTGTTAGAACATGCTACCATTATAAGACACAAAAATCATTTTAAAGTAGCAAAAAGTATTGTCTTGTGGCAAAGATAGTTGTGGTAGGAACCAATACTATTTCAGATTTACCACTGTATCACATAGTTTCAATGGATATCTGATATAATCACTTTTGGACACTTTGTACATTTTAATTAGAACTTTTCTTGTTGGCTGAAATCCATTTTGAACAACATTGAAGACTAAAACAATTAGTCACTGAAAGGATGGTACAGGGTCTTCATAACGTTTAGAAAAATCTCTTATAGATTGCTGTGTATAAGGATCTCGAAGATTGACTGTACAATGGTATATCTCAATTCTAATTAAAATAATTTTTGTGCTATTCACTCAATTTAAAAAGAATTGAAAATACAAATATGAGCACTGTAGCAATTGATATGTCATTTGCCACAACGTTTATTTGTAGGAAGTGAATGACACTAATTAGTTTTTGCATTGTAGATATCAACTATATGGAAGTTGCCCAGGACAGATTAATTATTGACAGTTTACTCAGTACTACCTAATTACTATTTATATCATCTAATTAGGTCTAATTAGATATTTCCAGATGTTATGGATTTATTCTTATTATACATCTATACGTGTCTATTTCTGGAATATTTTATTTTATTTTATTAATATTTATGCAATAGTGTGTGTTTTGAATGCTATTCCTTATTTGGAATTAAATTTTATTTTATTCATTACAGTTAGAGTTTTGTACCTAAAGTCAACATAAATGATTCTTGTAATAAGGTCAGCAATGTTAGTATGAGTAGTACAAATATTGTCAACCTTTTGTTGACAAAGATGTTACATTTTTTGGAAAGCATTTTTACTCTCTTAAAAGCAATTCTTCTTTGATGGTTGAGAGTCAACAGTAAATCATTAAGAACACTTAAGACTAAAAGAAGTAGTCATTGGAAAGGATTATATAGAGCCTTTAAATCTTCCTAATACTAACAATATTTCCTGTAGTAGTTTTCATGGAACTAGAAGTCAATGATTTGTCCCTTCCTTCCTTATTGGTAATATGGATAACACATATTCATTCAGCTCAATATCTTTCAATAATTTATTTTTTCTTGTACTGGTGAGGCAAAGAAAGACTCTTCATTTAGATCACATAAATCTTCTAGTATATTCATGATAAAAAGAGGTCTTGACTCCTTTTTACACATACATGACTTTGTTGTTTAAAATTTGCTTTCAAATTTATATTTAAGATGTCATCATAGTAACACTATTATTGTTTATAATTGTTATTGTGTTTACTTTTTTGATTATGTTCAAAACATTTAATGTTGTTATAATTTCTCAGACAATTTGTTTCCTAAACTAATTAGGTGATATTACTACAAATATAATTATTAGATATCATGCATAAATGCAGTAATTAATGTATTAATAATTTAAATATCTCCTTAATAAAAATAATTATCATATAGTAAGACATCCTTCCTACATATTAATCAGATTATTTTTGGTTAATAAACAATTTATTTATAAAATTTATTAAATAAAAGCACGCCCACTTTCTTTGAAATAACCACACAGGATGTATAATATTTGTCAGGTGACGTCAGCTATTCTATATATATTGTGAGAGACGACACAGTTCATCGATAATACTAGAAAGTTGACATAGAATAATGGCTGAAATAATCCTACTTTTCCCAGCAAATATTATAAGTAAGTACATATTCTATTTTGGTTCATATAACAGTGTTATCATCTTGTAGCTCTTTCAAGACTACCAATGTACTTTGTTTTATTCTTGTACCCAACTTATCATTACACTGGAGTCATCTTATTCGCTATTGGTATCTTGTTAGATATTTTTGATGGTATTGTTGCTCGAAAAATGAAACAAAGTAAACAATACACACATTATTATTAACCAGTACAAGAGTTACTTTAAAATGATAAATTTCAGATAACTCTTTTATTTCTTACTTTAGCCACATTGCTAGGAATGCACTTGGACTCCTTAGTTGATAAGTAAGTGTGTAAACAAACTAGTTAGACATTACCTTCTATATAACAGAGTTGGCACCATGATTTTATTGATGTTGTTAACCACAGTACAACCAGACAAATCAGTTTTTTATTACACAGTAATGATTATTTCTTTTATTGGTAACTGGATATTCAACTGTTTGTAAGTCACACGACTACATTGATATAATCACCTTTTTATATGATTATATTAATAGTTATATAATTTCTGGTGGTGATGTTGGCAATGCAGCAATGAGGTTTTTCTATACAGAACCTTTTTTGACATATTGTGTTCTTGGTAAAGATTTCTTCTACTTAGCTCTTTATCATTATTACAAACAAGCATCAGATGGTAAGTTCATAGAATTATTTTCCATAGTCTTGTTATAATTATTAGGTATTGATCATTTTGCTGGAGTTTGTCTTATTTTATTAGCTACTGCTCCTGCACTAATACTCTATTATATGTTTGATATTATTAAAATTTACACAGCTGTTAGAGGAATTTCAGCTATTGACATTGAAAATCGGAAGCATCTCAAGAATAAATAATTAAAATGCATCATTTCATTTTTATGTTTTTCTATTAAAAGTATAATTTATAGAGAGTATGTTTTATTACAATAATATAATTTGAACTTCTAGGATAGAAACATACTTTCAAGGGAATTTTACTAGCCAATATTTTGAATGTTAATGTTAGTAAACAGTGTGTCATCATATCACATTCAAAGCTTCTGACATAACACTGTATCAACATAAGAGAGTAACTTAATGGCAAAGGAATTTTACCAGCTAATCATTTAAGGTATAATGTTAGTAAACAAAGTTAGATGATATCACACTTCAAAAATGCTGAACTGTTGCTATACCCGTGTCAAAGTGAAAACTTTGAATTAGAACTGAGCTTCAAAGACTACAGTAGTTTCTATAGAAACATTATATAAGATTCTGGTATGTAGCTTTAGTTCAACTTGAAGTTTACTTAAGCATTAAATTTTTTCCGATCAAAGAATTCTTTTCCCTATCCTTGTTAGTTTTCAAAATTAATTTTCAAGTGAACTTTGACCTTTTGTGGAAGCTCATAATTTCTTTCATGATTTCATTTATTCATGATTAGAAAGGTTTGCAGGTTTGAGGAACATTAACTTGACGCCATCTTTAAATTGACACTGCTCATTATAAGTATTTATTGCTCCTTTTTCCAGACTAAATTAACTTTACACCATTCTATTACATCATAATGTTTTATGAGATTTGAGGAATGTATATAAATAAACAAATCCACACCAAAGTAATAATGTACAATGGCAATTTTTTTTCTTCAACACAAAAATTATCTGTTTTGTTTTGAAATCCCAATTGACATTATATCATGTCCTTGCTTATATCTAATATCCTGAGTTCTAAACTGTAGTTTGCTATATTGTATCCAGAAACCACTACTTTTGTTGAAAATGTAGTGACTCAAACCTTCATTACAAAAATTATGTCAATCTCTTGTTGACAATGTTTCCTATGCAATTCCAGTACTAGCTTCACCATTACTAGTACCAACACATCCACATGAATCACAATTGTACACTCAGATACCTAAAGGTCAAAAGATATGCCTTCCACACAAGAAAAAACGATACTGGGCCTTCAGTAAAACGCCTCTTTGTTTCTGATTCTAGTTCATCTCAAAGAGATTACGTAAGTTATGCATAAATGTTTTTATAATTTATTCTTGCATAGTTTGTTACGTTAGTGTGTAATGAGCATTAATATCTTTATTGTCATGAGTTAATGCTTTCATTATCTCCAGGTTGGGATACAATATCAAAATATTAAGACTTTCATAGTTAATCCAACTAGAAAAGACCTTGGAATGATAATTGTCAGAGGAAGTAGATTTGGTATTGCTCAAAAATGATCAGATGATCCTATTATCAAGAATTGCTAAATTATGAACATTACTACAATTGTAAATAGTTTCTCTCTGGTCTGAATGTGTAGGATCTACATTCTGTGCTACATAGGCGGCTGCAGAACTGCAACTCCACCCGGGCAGGAAAAGGGGTGTGGTTAAGTTTATTTATTAATATTATTAATGTAAAAGGAGCTACTGTTTTTATGAGTCTGTGAAAACTTTAAAACTAGTTCGTCAAGAATGTCCCAAAGTTTGCTAGACACATCTCTTTCGATGTGCAGTAGAGCCAAGTTACAGAGATGTTCCTGTGTGTTTCCAATCACAGAAATCACTGTACGTTAGACATCTATCAGCATTAACTCCAAAAAAAACGGCAAGAAAAACAAAATACGCAATCTCTCTGAAATATCTGATACCAGCTTGATTGGAAGGACCTTTTAACTGTCACATACATCTTAGAAGGAAAGGTAATGCCTTCAGGCTGAACTGGTCTGTCACTTTTATCCTTTGCTATATCCCTGGAAAGACTAGTAGAAGGAAGTGCATCAAGTACTGTAGCAACTTCATTTGATGATCCACTCTCAATATGTTCAACTACAGGCGTAGATAAACTGAAATGAAGTCATAAAATCACAGCAATTTTAGACATGGAAGATGTACTGTATGATTTTTCATACTGTGTGACAGTGACCTTGTGATCCTGTGCATCAGAGCATGCTGTGCTTGAATCTTGATCATGCAACATGCAACATGCTCCAGGCTTGTTTGTACAAGTTATTCTTACTATCAGTATCTTCCTCTTGGGAATCTGTTATCCTCAACCTCTTATAGTAGTCAGTGTGGTGTTGTTAATAAAAGAGAGTAAGGAAGCCTGACGTTTAGCCATAATAACTTTGAGGGTACTAATATTGTAATAACAAACACTTATTATTATGTAAATTATGATGTAATAACATGTGTTCAGGGCATTATTTAGAATTGCTTGGTCAAGTCAACCCGGTCATTGCCCGTGTATGCCCGGGCCTGCAGCCGCCTATGCTGTGCTATCAATAAAAGCTTCTATAATCCTCATTTACTCTGGTATTCTTTTCTCTATACTGATTCATGTGGTTCATGAAGCTAGATTATAAGTGGAAAGGACCTTATAAAATAACAGATTGTCTTGGAAAAGGTTTCTAAGGCTATATAAAATGCCAGTTGATGGTTCATCATCGAGTCTTTCCAACTCAATTTCATCAAATCCATCACACACATCTTCAACTTGCTCACTTCAATTAACTCCAACAAACTCAAACTCATCACCATATTTACCTCAAATACCTCCAATAAATTCATCTTTGTCACCACAATTATCTCCAAATTATCCATCTTCTTCTCCACCTTACTTACCACAAAACACATCATTCTTTGTTTCCACCATCCCATCCCCACCAACTTTGCTGAATTAGAATTGGTTTGTATAGTACATCTGACAAGTGTGGAGGTAATAATATGTTGCCAGTTATTTCGCTTACTCCAATTAAAGAAGCACGTATAGAAGATGAAGATGTGTCATCTTTTCAGAAAAAGAAAGACAAGAGGATTCTTCTAACTCCTGTCAAGAAGGGGAAAGATAATAAAATAGACAATTCACAGCAGACTGATAAACAAGACAGTAAACAAAGATACGGTAAAAGAGGTTTATCATTAGCTTTAATGAAGGATGCTAAAAGGAGGAAACAACAGCAATGCACTTGGAAGAAAGCCCTTAATTCTGAAGGTATGTATATGTTAAATGCTCCACTTCCCTACTTATCTCTTTTCCACTAGAATGTGTGGACCTAACAAACCAGAAAGATGTCCCAACTGTATATTGGATACAAGAATTAACATTGTTTCCGTCAGACAGAAAATCATTGATCAATGGTAGGTGGTTAAGTGATGCAGTCATCACTGCTGGACAGAAACTTCTGAAGGATATGCCTATCCACACATTGGTGGACTTCAACCAACTATATTGGGCATGACATTAGCGTTTGAAGTGCAGAGGGGAGAATTTGTACAAGTACTTCACATCAATGATAATCACTGGATAACTGCCAGTAATATTGGCTGTCCTGTTGCAACTATTGATCTGTTTGACTCTATGCAATGTACTAAACTATCATTTAGACCCAAGGCACAGATTGCAGCATTGCTGTTCACAGACCAACCTGAAATAACTGTATGTTTTCAACCTGTTCAACTGCAACAAGGCACAAATGATTGTGGATTTTTTTTGCTTGCTTTTGCCACATCTCTTTGTGGTGGGCAAACACCAACACAAATAACCTATATTCAACATCAAGTAAGGGACCACCTTTGTCACTGTCTTGAAAATAAAACAATTAGCCCATTACTCTGCCAGTGGCGAAAAAAGAAAGTAAAACAATACGTTACTGACATAAAAATTTGGAGTATACTGCAAATGTCGTCAACCAGAAGAAGGTAGAATGATTGAGTGCGAAGACTGCAAAGAGTGGTATCATGAAATTGTGTTGAAGTCCCAAATGCCATTTGGCAGACCAAGAGGCACACATCATGGATATGTGACAATTGTGTAAAAACTCTTAATTAATTCTAGCATTACCTATATAATATAACCTATAATTATAAAACATATACAGTCTTTATTTAGATTAAATGCTAAATTTTATTATAATCAAATAAAATTGGACCTATATAGGATCGAATTTTGCTGCCAAATGTGGACCTATCTATAGGAACAAATTTTGCAGTATAGGTCCAAATTAGGCAGAAAGATTTGGTCCTAGGTCCAATTTTTGCATGCAAAATTTGGATCTAGGTCCAAATTTTGCATGCAAAAAAATGGACCTAGGTCCAATTTTAACTAGGAACGAATTTCCCATGACATATCCAAAAAAAGGAATATCTGCACTGAACATACACATAATATTAATTAAGCAGCTGTTGCAACAGCTAGAGGAAGTGCATATTATGATGTAAACAGAAAAAGAAACACAGCTTCCATTTTTTTGATATTGAAAAGTTTAATGTGTGCCATTTTGTGGGCAGCCCAGCCCCTTTTTATACTGCGCATGCTCGTTTAATAGAGATTTAATCTTATAATAATAATTATAAAAGGCACGCCCACTTCCTTTGTAATCATGCATAGTTTATATCGTCTGTCAGGTAACGCCGCTATTCTACGGCGAGAGACGATTAGTTCATCGATAGAACCAGACCATTGTTATAGAATAATGGCTGAAATAATCCTACTTTTTCCAGCAAATATAATAAGTAAATTACATATTTTATTTTGATCATATATCATTTCAATGTAGCTCTTTCAAGACTACCAATGTACTTTGTGTTATTGTTGTTTCCAACTTATCATTACATTGGAGTGATCTTATTCGCTATTGGTATCTTTTTGGATATTTTGGATGGTATTGTTGCTCGAAAAATGAAACAAAGTAAAGGATACACAGATATATTACATGACTTACTTTAAAATGATGAATGTACTTTTTAGATAGCTCTTTTTATTTCTTACTTTAGCCACTTTGCTAGGAATGCACTTGGACAAATTAGTTGACAAGTAAATGTTTAAACAAACTAATTAGACATTACATTCTACATAACAGAGTTGCTACCATGATATTATTGATGTTATTAACCAGAATACAACCAGACAAAACAGTGTTTTATTACACAGTAATAATTATTTCTTTCATTTTTAACTGGATATTCAATTGTTTGTAAGTAACATACATTAATATAGTTTTCTCCTTTTTATATAATTATATTAATAGTTTTATAATTTCTGGTGGTGGTCTTGTCAATGCAGCAATGAGGCTTTTCTATACAGAACCTTTTTTGACATATTGTGTTCTTGGTAAAGATTACTTCTACTTAGCTCTCTATCATTATTACAAACAAGCATCTGATGGTAAGTTTATAGAATTATTTTCCATAGTCTTGTTATAATTATTAGGTGTTGATCATTTTGCTGGAGTTTATCTTGTTTTAATAGCTACTGCTCCTGCACTAATACTCTATTATATGTTTGATATTATTAAAATTTACACATCTGTTAAAGGAATTTCAGCTATTGACATTGAAAATCGAAGAAAATCAAGAATAAGTAATTAAAATGCATCATTTTTTTCTTTTATATTTTACTATAGCTAGAAAATTTATAGAGACTACTTTTTATTAAAAAAAATAATTTTAACTACTATGAGAGCAACTTAATTTCAAAGGACTTTTACTGGTTAATATTTTGAATAAAGCAAAATGATAATAGGTAGAGTATCTGTAACAGACTGAATAAGGTTAGTGAAAAGACTTTCTTAAAAAAACAGCCCAAAAATATTTCTCTATGAAAATCTTACATTCTATAAGACAATCTTAAATAGGTAAGAAACAACAGAAGTCTATGCCAAGACAAGTAACATTGGTAGGGACAGAATAAAATAAAAAGTCATTCAAACAGACAAAGAAACTAACTCAATGACCTAATTTTTGGCACTAATTAACACAATTAGGTTAGACACAGTAAACATTATATAAACATGTAATAAAATAAATTAGGCTTTCACAGTAACATGATATCACATTGTAAGCTTCCGTCATAACAATTTATCCTCGTAAGAGTGTAAACATCGAACAGGTCACACCCAGACTTTTGACAATTAATGGAAAATCTAAATCATCAGTTGGTACTTTGATGTGGTTGTCGGTTCTTTAACTAATTAGAACAGACGGATATAGACACAACAGTAATGAACCAGTCTATACATAATTCTTGTACTAGATATTAAAGAACAGATATATCTATTGGAAGTGTTATGTCAATTTTTAAAAATTATTTTTATAGTTTGATGTTCCATATGAAGATAAATAATATTAATCAAATGCAGTAATCAAATAGATATATAAGCATAAAAAAGATATTAAAACATAATAAAATAACAGTGCTGAGATGGTATGTAGAAGTTAAAATAACCATTATTCTACTAAAAGGTGGTCCACTTCAAGGGCATAGCTCTGGGGGGGCCAGGGGGGCCAGGCCCCAGATTTTGTTGGCCCCCTTGCAGCCAGTGGGTTCCCCAAGTGATTAAAATGGCTAGTACTAAACAGTTGGAGATTTAAAATAAAATTTAAAACAAAAAATGCAATATTAAATGATTATTATTTCCATTAATTAGACACATTCTCATGAAGTACCCGAAAAATTTAGTGTACTTTTCACACCTTATAGACTTGCCCCTCCCCCTCCCTGGTAATTTAGTCTAGCTATGTCTCTGGTCCTCTTAGAGATAATGTATTCTCCATGTTGTAAGTATTAGCTTACTGTCAAGTGATTGAAACTATACTCAGAAACTCAAGACAATTTGATTGGCTCCACATGATATCAACCCAAGCTTAACTTTCCCCTGTATTAATATTAACATGGAAATCAACAACAACTGAAGTGTCAATACAACACAAATTATTATGTAAAAGTAACTGGTCAACTTTTATATGAAATAACTTTATTTTAAAATTTAAATAATGTCAAGACAAAATGTAAAAAGTTTAATGAGCATGAATTATAAATTTATGATTCTCTTATCTATCATATACAAAAGCTCAATTACGTCTACAAACATTAACATGACCAAAATTACGCTTTATCGGACGAGGATAACCATTATCAACATGTGTGGGTGTGTTGCCTTGGTAACGAATGTACTTTTCCTTTTTAAAAACATAAGTCAATTTGTTAGGTAGGACAGCCATAGCGTCAAAACCTTTAGCAAATGTATTATCAGGTAAATTACCAAAGTTACCATCAAGAGCTTTCGGAAAACCATTATCAACCACAAGACTTGAAGGAAAGTTAGAATAACGTACATATTGTGATCCTCTAGTAATATAAGTCTTGTTGTCCATCAGCTGGTCTGCTGAATCTAATCGTTGACGAAACGATGAGGGGGCATTACCACCAATAGCCTTTAAAGTACCACTGGTTGGACTTTTATCATCTAGTGAGGAGTACTTGAGATATTTGTTTCCTCTAGAGATATAAATTCCTTTACTATGAGTGAGTATAGCATCAAATCCATTCTCAAAGCTATGTGGGATGTTCCCCCAATTACCCATAATTAATTTAGGGAAATTACAATCTAACTTGGCAGCATTACTATCTGAATAACGTAGATAGACTGGACCCTTTGTCATAATAGTTACTCCATTATAAGACCCAATACTTTCAAAACCATACTCAATAGGGTTAGTAGTAATAAAATAATAGGCATAATTTGCTGCATTGTTAACAGCTTTATGTGGATATAACCTAGCAAGTCTTAATGCTTTTCTAACACCATATCCAAGATCACTAGTGTATGCTATAGCATGTGTTTGTTCATGTAGTAATGTATTAAGTTGAGAGTAAGCATGTAAAATATGTGGTAATTGATACTGAAGAGGACAAAGAACAATATTACGTGATCCTTGCCAAGTATATGCTAGTACACGAGAGAGGCAATGTCGGCCATTGTACCAGTATGTGAATCGTTTTGTTACTAAAAACTCTTTTATATCTTTGAATGCTTTTCTCACACGTGACACTCTTTTTGGTGTTCTTGCACCAAACCACCTTTTGTAATGAGGTCTATCCTTATCTACATCCTGTATAGCTGAATATAGATATGTATAAACTGTCTTGTGAATAAGAAGAGTTGTACGTCGTTGAATTTGAGAGCTACGTCCACAAAATTTTGGATTAATCAACTTCTTTCCATTTCCTGAAGCAATGATCGTATCCTTATTATGTTGCCGCATCATTTCACCAACTGTCTGGTGAGACACACCCCCTTCTAATAATTCAATGTCAGTACTTGCATATACATTATCATCAGTAGAAATGCTATTTGTAGATGGTAGCCCAGGTACTGGAGGGACAGTTTTATATACTAATGGACCTGTATACTGTATCCTGTAATAGCCACTTTCCTTAAAGCTATAAGCTGTACTGATGTCAACTGTGACCGAAAGAGATTGCCAAAGTGATAGGTATTGGTAATCATTCATTGTAGGTGTTGTACGATATATGTGAATTCCATCATATTGTACCTTGTTACCATCTCTAGTTACTGTCATAAATTCTGACAGAATGCCTTCTAATGGTGTGTCCCATTTGAGAATATTAACATCTACCTTGCCATGATTAATGATAGTAAATTTACAGGGTACTTTTTGACCAATGACTCTACATTCTACTGTTACATGAAGGCCCGTGTCTGCAATCATAGGTACATTGTCTAGTTGAAAAGATGAGGGTCTGATGAAAAAAAGAGAGAGAGAGAGAGAGAGAGAGAGAGAGAGAGAGAGAGAGAGAGAGAGAGAGAGAGAGAGAGAGAGAGAGAGAGAGAGAGAGAGAGAGAGAGAGAGAGAGAGAGAGAGAGAGAGAGAGAGAGAGAGAGAGAGAGAGAGCAGTTATTTGTTGTGCTGTCTACTATCCAAACACATAATCATAATTCATAATACTGACTTCCTACTAATTGTGTTTACACAGCAACAAGTAGTTATTTCAATTACAAAAAATTTCAATGATTCTTTACTAAGTATTATTCATGAATATACTTACTCCAATAAAGTAGATATCTTGTCTTGTATCAGAGTGTCCTGTTGCTCAGTATCACAAGATCTCCCTTCACTATCAACAAATGAATCACTTAAATCTGAGTTTTCATTAGATGAAAGTGAATCCAAGTTATTTGAAAGTCCATGATTGTCTGTAATAAATAGTATGAAAAATAAACACATTCATTTGTAGATGTTATCTCTCTCTCATCTTCAATTATCCAAATCTATCAAACAAGGGCTTAATTATACTTTCCTACTATAGTGTATATGTATATGGTTTCTTTCCTTTACTACTATACAGGAAATACATATAGTTTCTCTTGAACCACACTTACAACTAACTACTTGTCACTAATCAACACCAACTGTCAATGAGATACAGAGAGATGTTACTACAGTTATAATAATACATTCTAATGGCATTTTTAGTTTCAATGTTACATGTTATGTATATGAAATGAAATCACAAAGTGATAGTTTATATAATAAAATAAAGTCAACTAGTGTCTTGTTTTATCAACAGTTTGTGTTGACATTACATATAACTGGTATGGTAACTATTTAATTTATACTTAATGTCCATAAATGTATATGTTGTCTTCTGTACATTGTTATTTCTAATAGGGTTTCTAAAGAGATGACATAAACAGTACTGTAATTATTAAAGCTTAGACGCAAACAATATAAACAACGATGCAGAAATAGTCTAATTTAGTCTAAAAGGTACCTATTTCTGATATGTCGTATGTAATATCTTTATACTCTTTTAAAACAAATGTTAATTTCTAGTATAATAATAACAAGTAACAACCATTTGTCACTTCACACCAGTGTCATCTTGAAAACAGAATTATTCTGAGTTAATACTATTTGTATTGAAGCAATTTGTTACTTATAACTATGGAATAGTGTTCAATATTGACGCATTATTTATTACATACAATACAGAGTATTTGAGGGACATGATAAACATCACAGATGTTTCATTCTATGATAATAATACAGTACCTTCAATGTCGGGAGAGTCTTCTTTCGTAACTGAGTTTTCCGAAGAATAACTTGGAGTGGATTGTTGAGGGGAGGTATCCTCCATGTCATCAATTGGTACGAACTCTGATTCAACATAGCAATAAAATGACAGACAAAACAGGAACACAGCAAGGGCTCTCATCTTCACAGATATCGAGTCAGAACGAAGAGGGCGTGGTCATACGTGGGTGTTAGGGTAGTTCTATGGTATCCAAGAATTATAATCTTGTAAGCTCGTGTTATGCATAACTAAAAAACCGATATGGACGTCAATATTTCATTGATACTCTAATGTTATTTTTACTTTTCTTGTATATATAATTAATAGCAATCTCGGTAGTTTATGGAGACAGTGCATTATGTGTTATTGGTAGTGCCAGAAATCATATCACATGTAGATATTTCATTGTATTTTATTATATGTACTATTTAGTGGTCAGTATGAAATGTCAAAATATCTTACTGAATATCAAGTATCTTATTTTCCTACATGCCTTAAACAATTATAAATATATTTTTGTTTATTTTCTAAAGAACAAATCTTGACATTGTTACATAAAACATTTATATTTACACTCACTTTGATAACATATTTACAAGATTTATCACCTGTACAGTATTAGGAATACTAACATCATTATTGGATTAAGGAAATGAAATCCTTTTTGACTGCAACAGCACATACTTATAATCATCTGAAACGTTCCAATACAATAATTTGAAATGTATACATTGTTCTGAATACAATTAAGAGATAACAAAATTTATTCATTGATACAAAAGCAGAAGTTAAACATTTACCCAAATTGACGTATACTTGAGGCCATTGTTGCATTTTCAAGTTCTAATTATCAGATAATAGTACATATTTATATCTTATTACTTGTCAAGTCTCAGATTGTATCTTATATTATTGGTCAGTACACTGCCTTACTACATACAGAGGAATAAGTTTATACAGTATGATGCATTGACTGATGACATGTGATATGAAACAGGAATAAAGAGTATGTGTTAGAATTTTAATTTAAAATTAATTTCCATATCAAATATCATAATGTGTATAGACATAAAAAGAAAAATGTAATCAATAAGTTATATATATTATAGACTGCCACTCATAACAGCAGATCATATTACATATCACTGTTAAATTAATTCTTCTAGGAAGAATATTGATAGTAATAATATCATTTCGTGGAATTTATTGGTACTAGTATAGTCCTTATATGACAATACATTATACAGTTACTGTATTGGCTTGATAAACAAAATTGTATTTCTATATACAGCTATATACAATGTATTATGTACTTACACTATTACTAGTCAGAGGTGTTTATTAAATTATTAAGGACAGTACAGTATACTTGCATTGTAATCTCCAGTCCAGTCTTAAGAGCTAGTATTTATTCTTCCATGATGACATTTTTCTTTAGAGTATTATCTGATGTATGTATAGAGAACATCAGCAGCTTTTCCATTATATTATTGAAAGTGACTATATAGAATGAACTAGCTGGAAATCAAACTTTGTTTCTATAGTTCAGTATGTTTATAGTCAGTATGAATAGAAATGTATAGATTATAATTGTAAGTAAGCATAATATGATGTGTGGTATTTGACTTTCTTCCTTTCTACAGTGACACTAATCTATCATATAATTTAACTCTGTAAACTTTAGTCTCAATATTTGAAAAAATATTAATGTTTATGAAATCTCTGACTAGAATAATTGTAATGTTATAACAAGATCAATGTTATGCTTTATTTTTAATGAAATTTCATGATATACTGCATGATGTAAAGACATCTTAAAAACAACAGTTGTAATTGTTCTCTATAACTAACTATATAACAAAGCAAAACAATGACATAATGCTTTAAAAGTGCTCTACACTTATGTAAAAAATAAAAATTTACACAAAAATAACATTCTAGCATATATGTTTGTTTGCAAATAAAAAAAGAATTCATTATTATTTAATCAAATACTGCATTTATCTAATCCACTAATAGATTATGGTAAAGTTAATAACTTGTTTGTTCAATGATAGTAGGCTAGTCATCATGAGTGAGGAGGGAATTACAGACACATGGTATTGGAGTTATATTGTCTTGTTCCAAATTCAGACAGGCAACTTTTGCTAGAATCTTCTTACATTCTTCAGTACCTCTTTGGGACATTTGTTAACTATTAGAGTTAATGCAACATTAAAATAGTATTACAACAATTCTCAATATTTACACTCAGAAAAATTAGCTACAAAAATTGTCTTAATAATTGTGTTTGATTGATCAATATTTGGACTGGTGTACAAACCAGCATAGAAAAAATGCCAAATAGTAAATATGTACTTGTAATAAGGTACCAGGTTTAGAACTATGAAGCATCATATCAGGAGCACTAGTAACATTGTTGGAATATGGAAGTGAGATCTCATGTGATGTTTTAGTCATGAAATCGTAGAATCGAATAAATACTCCCAAACCACTATTGGATATGTAATTGACATCAGCAAACAAAATGATAACAAATGTTGCATTAAGCCCATCAGTGACTATAGCCACTTGTAACTTGTTGCCCTATCAATTGAGATCATGCACAGGATAGTTATTTATATACAGTCACACTTACAGGAACATTGTTCCGTGACACATCTATCCATGTACCTAAAATAAGTAGACTGGGGTTAAAATTACATTCTGATACATCTGATTGTACTATCTCTTGCTTTGCTGTATCAAGCAGAACTGAGTTGTTGGTAATGCTGAAAAAGACTTGACCAGTTAAATCTGAAGTTGTACCATAAAGAACAAGAGGAGCGATTTCTATTCTCTGATTGAATTGAGTATCATATAGATATATATCACCTGAAAAACGAATCTGTATGTAGAAAATAAATCAACATTGAAGATGTAAAATTAAATATATGTAGCTATGACAAACAATGATTATCTTACCTCAACACCATTGAAAAGAGACATTGGAAAGTATTTCAAATTTGTGACAGGTTGAAAAGTAAAAAACTTAGGCATAGTAGGAGGAGCAACATTATCACCACTTGAATATGATTAAAAGTCATTTACATTTACTAACATTACAACAGGTAACATCATAGCAAAGGATAGAAATGAACAACTCCTGTAAAAGACATATAATTATATGTAATGTATTTGGCATAATTCTTACCGGACTTTAGTGAGATGTCATAATTATTAATTGACAAATGCAATGACCACTGTTATCAGTTTAGCATTTATATAGCAGTTCAGGCGTATACTCATTTCTTAATATAAGATGGATGAATGTGGTAGGTGGACAGTCAATGTGTAGAATGTGTTTTACTGTCTTAACACATGCAAAACCTATACGTGTACTTAATGCTTCATTACTGTTAATGTTGTATAGAGTACATTTCTTGGGAAACCAAATAACTGAAAATGTGTCAATTTTAATTATGTAATATTATCTTGTGATAGACATTCTAATTGATTACAAACAATATTATTGTTATATTGTTTTATTGTGTTTGTTCCAATAAACAACTTCTTGGAAAGTAATAAGAAATAATATTTATAAGAAAGAAAAGAGAATTTTAAACATGAAATATTATATATATACAGTTTATGAACACACACTTCACACTTAGCGTAGGATTGGTATTAGCAACAAATAAGTGTTACTGTAACCAATATTTAATTTCCACAGTTGATTGGGTTTGTACATGACTATAGATGTTAATGTGTTGATATATAATACAATGACTTGACATAAGTACTTCACAAAACTATTTGAATATATAGGATAATATGATAAAATATTTTATCAGTCATCAATCAATAGAATATCAATTTAAATATTATTGGTTAAATGTAGTATATTTCACACATTATTTACTATAAACATTTAAAGAATAATATTTGTGTTTTTTTCAACTAACATTGTTATCTATATTACTATATCCACTCAACCAAACGTTTTCATAATTTTTCTTAAATTGCTTTCTTAGTGGTTAATGTATAGAGTTATATATTGTCACATCATAGACAAGGGAATTCTAATGGAATAACAAACAATTGCTCCGTGTCGCCATTCATAATTAGTTAAAAATTTATTAATGCTAAAAAGTGGACAGTCTTAAGGAAATATGCAGTATGTATAAGAAGATAGTACAGGAAAAATTTAATTTAAAGAAATGTCCTCTTGTTTGGCTAGAAGTCCATACTTTGGTGTAAATATACGTTATGTTAGATCTTAGCCTCGTACCCAGGCGTTCTTCTAAAAAGTAGAACGCCTAGTAACTACTGTTTACGCATGCGCGTACTTATTAAAACAGGTTGACATCATAATTATATACTACTTTTTCAATAAAATGACAATTCAATGGGCTGAGTTTATACTATGCTAGTTAGATCTAAGATGTATCATTAAATGTACTCCTGAAAACAAGCATTCTGGGTAGGATGGATTGTAAAGAAAGTTAAAAATAAAAAATATTTCATAGTTAAACCTTTATCAGGGAATGAATACATGATTGATATCTCAAATAAAATGATACGTCACTTTAACATATGTATTTGGTATATTACTTTCATGTATACATGAATATAACTCTACATATGGTACTGTATATTAGCAGGTTGTTGATTACATTTACTGAGTTTTAGAGAACATGACTTTTATATAGATGTAGATATGTGTGTGTGTGTGTGTGTGTAGGCTAATGACATACTAAAACTAGCATTATGTAAGTCCTTAATAAAAAACATCATCAGATGTAATACTTAATATATTAGCATGTGTTAACTTTTAGTATACAGATAGATATGAAATCCAATTTAATTAGAATCCATGTTATTGATACTTAAATGTACTGTGTTATTACAAATGGGTCATGTATATTTTACACAAAGTAATTACATTTATTATATAATACATTGAATGCTTTTAAACACTATTTAAATACATACAATATAAATTAAAGATCAATATACACTAATTGGTCTTTAATTTCCTGTAGAGATAATTGACCTAAGAATGCTAATTGTCCTATGATGATTGTACAGTAGTATACTTCCAAACTTTATTTCACATTATAGTATAATATCTGGAGATGGAATCATGTGATATACACAATAAAGTCCGAACTTTATGACAACTGGAAAATACATTATAATAATGTTATCTTTAGGCTAATTGTGTATGTAGATGCTGTATATTGAGTCTGTGTGTATAGTGTTTATCATTTTCTGAAAGAGTCTTTGTTTCTCTGATTATATTTGTTCAAAGAATTAGGCTGTGGTTATTATTGGCATTTAGCAACTCCTGAATTAGGTTATGTTCTAAAACAAGTTTACATGATTTGCCCAAACACAAACACAAAAGCCATTCAATATTGTGTTGTTTACCAGCCAACTAATTTAACAGTGTTGAGTTTGTTAAATATTGTTGCAACTTACAAGAGTTTATCGTTAATATTAAAATGGTATATTTCAAGTGGTTATATAATGATTAGCTTGTAATTAAAACAGTATATTTGACTAAATTGACTTAACACAAATGAAATGAAATCTCAAAAGGGAAATGACAAATAGTTCCATACCAATTTTGAAATACATTACATACATAATATGTGAAGTGGAATTGTTTGTGTTCATTCAGTCCTTTAACTTTGTGTTGTTACTGGAAATGTCTTGTATAGTACATTAGTTGGTCTTCGTTTTTCTTCTACATTATATGCAGTACCAGGATTGAGTTGACTTGGATTGGCCCAGTTATAATTTAAACCTGGAGGGAACCCCATTAAAGTGATCTCAGCAGGAGGGTCTTCAACTTCAAGAGATTTGATTAACTTGAGTCTTGCTGAATATAGAGATCGTGCATCAGTACACACATATTCTCCAATTTTAGTAGCCATGTCAATACAGTCTCACTCTACAAGTTATACTAGACAATTAAACTCACTGAAACACTGGTAATATAGCCTAGTTTATATAACTTATGTTTACTATAATACTCCACCTACTAGACTTATAAGAACTCTTTCCCATTTATAACTGACTATGTTCAAGGTCATCATACACAGTCTAAAATTACATTGTGACAAATTAGGAAAGAAACCACTAAATGCTGGGAGGTATGACTTGGCTATAGCATGCAAATAATACAATGTTTGTATGTGCTGTTGTTATGCATTCAAACTTTATCTAAAACTGATTATTTTATATGTTATCAGTTAATGTGTTGTTGTCAACAGTCTACATAACTACCAGTAGGAAATGATGATGTAATGCTTTCATCTTCCTTTGTTACTGACCTATACATGCAGTCATGAAATCCACACATATAGACAATATGTAGTCAATGTACTATATATCTTTGTGTTTGTTCTCATGGATATCTGAAATTCCTATGTCATGAAGACTGTAAACATTACTATAATCACTTGAACTAATGTTTAACTGTTACAACTTTAATGAATGGACATATTTGTACAGTAACAGACAACAATTCAATTTGTTTATAGAGGAATATAGCTCAATTTCCTTTTCCTTAAAAAATTGAACCAGGTAATAATAATGTAAACTACATCACATCAATTCACTCATAAAGATAACATTTCCTACTGGTAGCTCTGAAGACAACACATCAACTGATAATAAAATAACAAAATATGTGCAAGATTTCACTACATAAGTAACAACGCATACACTGAACACTGTATTGGGTATATCAATAACCATAAAATACATCCATCACTTAGTGCCTTCTTTCATCTCCAAATACACATGTTGTATATAACCTCTAACAACCTACTCCATTTTAATTCTGACATACTTATTCCCACCCTTTCTTACTCATGATTCTTGTCATTATATGACTCACTCATGCTCTCATTTCGTTCTTGCTCACAACTTCATTAACTTCATTTGTTCTTTCTGTTTCCTCTCTTTGAAAGTCACTACACTATAAATATTAATATAGTATCTTTCACTTTAAAGTGTGCAACAAATAGTCTCATCTATTAACAATTTTTTATATTTCTCTTCACTAACAAGACTTTAGCTATAACAATGACTTTATTATGAAAAGTATAGTCCTATGACAAGTAAATTCAGTGAGCATGTTAAAGCTTTAATTCAGGCATTTATTTTCAACTGAAGATTTGAAATATTTCATCAATTATTGATCATCAAAGAAGACAAGGGAATTCAACAAAGTTATATATATGTAATACACACACACACACACACACACACACATATATACATATTATAAGAAAAAATATCAAAATCAATCAAAATTATTTAGTACAGACTACACAAGTTATTTCTTTTGTTGTGTCATAAGGAGGACAAGGTAGACCATTACATGTAGCCTTCACATGATGGAAAGAAGCCTCTAAGTTCTGTGCTCCACTACCAGTAACAGGCTCTGGGTTTCGATCAAGGCATTCAAAAACAACATTGTTCTTATTACCCGCATATTCTGCCATTAAGTACCCATAATATTCCAAAGTCCATGTAGTTGGACATTTAGTTTTTGCTGGTATCATTAACATAGTAGCACGGTTTGGGGTATAACAAACAGCACATGGAGGATTGTGGTTCTGTAATGACGGGAATATTGTTCCTTCATATTCTCCAGAATAAAGTAAAGCCTGATACGTTGAAGTACCACCACCTGGCAAGTAGTCAGGACCCTTAGGCAGACACAAGTAGTTAGCTCCACCTCCAGAATCAGAAAATTTGCTGGAAGCAGCAAGACCATCATAGACTAGAATAGTTCCTGTGGTGTTTGGACAAATTTTTCGTCCCCAACGAATGTACACAATGCCCCCACTACCTGGCCCAGGTGGTCCTCTAGCACCTTGGTCTCCTTTGTCCCCCTTTATACCTTGTGCGCCAGCAGGACCTGCTACTCCGGCAGGTCCTGGTATACCATCACGACCATCTCGACCATTGTATCCATTTTGACCATTATATCCATTAAGACATTGATTAGGGGGACTTGCAGGTGGGAATTTGCAAGTATCAATTGAATTATTGGTACCTATTATAAGACAAGAGATTGTAATGAAAATATTGCAGCATACTAACCTTGACCAATAGCAGCTACTGTAACAGCAAGAGCTGTAACAGCTAGAGTAAGTAGAAATATTTTCATAACTGATCACTGATTTACAAGTCACATCCTATACAGGTATAGAAACCGTCACTCTTTTTATAGCTACTGCATCAATTCATTCATTGTATCACTGTGTACAGGTTATACTACACTCAAGTGTTTAATATTCAATTCTCTTAATTAAGGTAATTACTCTTTCATGAAGTGTAGAGTACATGTGAATGTTTTTATAAAGTGACATAATTAAAGATTGTTCTAAAGCGGATGGTGTAAGTTATGACAAGCATCAACAACCATTCACATTGTGGTGTCCATTCAACAAATAGATATATTTTGATTGCTACAACTTCTATAGCAATATTAAGCAGGAAATCTAATTAAACTCTGTACTTTTCAATACAAATGTAATGAGAATGTTTTTATAAAGCAGACAGTGGATCCAAATAAACTATCTCTATTAGTATAACTAAATAATGGTAAGTCAATGCCCTAATGTATGAACCTACCTTAATATACCGTAAGTCACAGACATCATGCGAAAAGTTTCAACTATACAACAAAAGTGGGATTGTCATTAAATACATAGGGGTAGGAATGATTCAAAAATTGGGAGGGCTTTAAATCATGAAGAAGTAATTTGATCAGGAAAAATTAATTTCACACAGTTATAAATGTGTTTATTATGTAATAATCAGAAATATATGTACATGCTGATAATAACTAATCAAAAAAATGCCAAAAGTATTGAAGTTTATGATCATTAAAAGCGACAAATTCTTCAGCAATGTAAAATAGTGACATGGTTCAAATGTTCTTGTGACATATTCAAATGCAAGTAGTTCTTAGTCTTTTAAGGTCAAAAATGTACACTCAGCTGAAGAGGAAGTCATGGAAACAGTTAAATATAGGCAAAGAAGTTTATGAATTTTTGAAAATATTGCCTTTATAATTGATGTAGTGTTCATTAATTCACATATGGTGCTGATAGCAGTCACCTCATTGATTGTAATTGAACCGTCCATATTTGCAACTTTTACCAGTTCTAGTAGCATTGAAAGCTGTGGCATCAATCTCTAAAAATCTACATCCCTTTTGTACATGTCAGTGAGCTCATTTGATGGTTTTGTAAGAATACAATTGCAAGACGGTATTAAAATATCTCATTAAGAATCCCCAAGCCCTTCAGATCAAATCATTGTGAAATTTCACTTGCTATTATATCTATGGCCTCATAATACAAATGGCGAAAGAATTCTCATGGTCTTTTTGGATGGAAACCATCGGATTCTCCCATCTGTTTAGGTGGTTGTTGTTTGCGTGGGAGTTTTGGTTCTCTTGTTAAGTTTTGTGATTCAGCAACAATGGCATCATTAAAAAAATGAAGTTTGCCTCAGTTCATTGCCGTTCTAAGAACGTTATTGCAGCCTGGCTGCCTTGGCTACACATCTGAGCAATAATGTCTTTTCTCTGTAATGTAGTTGCTAGTTGTTCAGTTGTAACAAACACCATATGATAATGTTAATCCAAAGTATGTGTGAAACTGTTCCATGTTTATGAGCAACCCTGAAGCTTTGGAAGCTGCTTTACCTGTATCTGTGTCTTGACTTGAAAGATCCAACTCATCCTCCAATAATGATGGTAAGTATAGCTCCAGTTCTTACTGTCCACTGAGTTGGACATAAAGGTTTCGAGGAAGGTAAACCAGAAGAAAGCCATTTTAGTAAAGTATACTAAATTGATGACATATTTGCCTAATGTTATAACACTATAAAATGGTTTGTTAGATCTATCCATAATTATACTCCCTACAATACAGAATGAGATGTTACAGAGTAAAAGACATGACACTGCTGTTATCCTTTTGATTAAGAACCACGTACTGAGTTAACTATCAAAGCAATTATAAGGGACATTTTGTTAATGTCAATATCTTATTAGTTAAACAGTATATGGATGTTGGGACTGTGTATATAAGAGTTATCATTCTGTAATCTGTGATAGTTCTACTGTGTCATTACATATTTGTAAAGGATGTCACTATAAATGAATATCCCTATATAACATATAATATGTTCTTTTTGTTTGTTTAAGTACATGAACAGTGCAGTTCATATAATAATTAGTAATTAAAACAATTATATTATGTTGTTAATTCTTTTCTTGTGGAAGCATGTCATTTAAGTGTCAATGAATTAGTTAAAACAACTACTCTATTGTTATATTAATATTATATGTAATTATTTTGGATATTATGTGTAGTTGTCAAAAGAATAAAAACTGAGTATACTATATAATATAGGTTGAAATTACACATATAATGTTTATAATATCTTCCGGAAATAATCCAAAGGATCCTAATGTTAGTATATAAATATATATATAGGTAGTATAGATAGTGGACCAATTAATAGAGATAATTACAGGAACAATGGTTAAAGAAAATGAATAAGCAAATAAATAATGTTATCACTACAGTTAAGTGTTATTATACACATAAATAATTTGTAAGTTAAATGATGACCTCATCTAGTAAATAGTTCCAGAGTAAATTTGTAGAGGTAACAAAAGTTTTTAATATTAATTTGAGTAGCTAAAGGTTGATTTATTATATTGACCAGGTGCCTAGAGTATATTCTAAAATTGACTGCTTTGAAAGTTATAAAGTCATTTGGCATGCACTCCACATACTTGAGGACATCAAATGACTAAACCATTACAGCTATAGCTGTAAATGGTTTAATCATTTATTGTCCTCAAGTATGTAGAGCATGTAGGTTACTTGTTATGTATAACACACCTATATAAAGTGGTTGAGAATTTGTCTAGCTTTTAGCTTTATATTGATTTGTGGTGACCATGTGAAATCCCTATCTCCTTAATAAATTTACAGGTACATGTTGACTTGACAAACGTGATGTAGTAATATCATCTTGGATACTCATGCACATAGTCCACTAGAGTAGATATTGGGTTGTGAATATAAGCAACATGATGTACCTCATTTTGTCCTGTTCTGTCTTAAGTACAAAACATACGACTCAAACTTTACAACACAATCACTTCCAAAGTACCTTCTTTTTACTCACTTCCCCACACAAACAAATTCACTATCATTTTATCAAATGAATTCAGCCATATGTCATCGAGGTATCTTAATAAAATGTTCATTTTATAAGATCAGATTCAGTTTTATAATCATTAATTATGTTTTTCTCTCATGTTCTGTGTAGTCACTGTAAGTTTATTATTTAATTCAAATGTATTTATATCACATTACTTTATCTTATTTTGTAATTAATTCATCACTTGTAAGCAATTGGTGGCTGGGCAGTCTTCTGTGTGCGACATTAATAATAATAATTAAAAAATGAAATTGTATAATTATACTAACTATAAATTGGTATAATGCAATTATAAAAAAATTGAGACACAGGTTATCTCAACCTGCCTAATTAACTAGAGTGTGTCTCCAGTGAAATGGACATATAACCTTTACATGGCAAAAAAGATCTAATTTTGCTATCTTTGTAGGAACATAGACAAGAAGGTGGGAGTGGACAAAAATTTAAAGCCAAAAGCAGGTTCCCTTCTAATAGTCTGTTTGCTTGGGATTTCACTTCACCTATAAGAAGTCATAGTTTCAGCTGAAAGTACTAAAAAATTATTATATTTCGATTTATTTTACATTAATACAAAAAAGGTTTTAACAAAGTTTACAGGAGCAAATACTAATTTTAATAATATTTTTTGATTTGATGTTCTGTCTTCACAAAGGTTTTTCTACTTATGACTGACCACAGTAGTCACTATGTATACAACAAAACTCACAGAAAGAACAATACAATCAAGACCGCTAAAAACCTATATCAAATATATATTAGTATTCATAATAAGTTAATTGTAGCATTTTTTACTTACTGCAGCTCCAATTATTATTTTGGCAAATTTGTCACTGCTAGATCTAAATGTAAAAGTACATTTATCACATTGCATGGATATATCATATTTTAAATGCTAAGTCTTAAGATGTTAAAGGACATTTAACAGCCATAATTAACAAGTTCAATAGGATATACACAGTACAAAAAGTGGAATTGTAGACTGCATGTACATCCTACTCATTATGAAATGTCATTATAAAACAGCTTAATAATTTTGGTGTAAAATGATTTTTAGTAGCAACTAAAAAGCTACGAATTTATGCACTCATACTAATTATATTAGTTACTTAGTTTGTTGCACTATATATAGCATGTTAATTTATTTGTGTAGTTGGACTCTATAAATCAAAGGTTTCTTTTTAAGAAATAGTTACAATCTTTTTAGTTACACCACCAATCAAACTGACTGGACTAATGACATATTTAAAAATGGTTTCTGGCTTTCTTTGCATGAGACAAATAACTTCAATGATATAAATGAGTCAGTTGTACACAACTCATGTCTCAATTGGTGCTTTCTAAAGTGCTTCAGTCTAAAGAGTGTGCAAGAGATACAATTCTGGTATAGTAAGCCAAGCAAATTTTAGTTTATTGTAACTGATCAGCACTGTCAATTGTATTACTATTATTATTTCTTATTACTACGTTTTTTGTTAGCTGGGATTTTAAAAATGTTGATCATGCAGGTTTCAAATGATTGTACTATTTTATTTGCAGGAACATCCATAAATTTCTGTAAGAATAGATGCACCAATATGACCATGCAACAATATTATGCAACATTTCTTAACTTTTGATATTTGGAATAATATAGCTAACTATTTAAATAGGCAAGTTGAGTTGAATGTCAATTTATACCTAGCACTATTTTCAATACGTGTACATTATTAGTACACAGAGACCACACTGTTTTTCATTTCTACCATTACCTCTGTAGTTACATTATTAACTTACATATCAAGAGTGATATGAGTGACAGCCCATCCAGCACATAAAACAATCATAGCTGACACAGCAAAAATTGTGGTTACTATCAGCAGTATTGCATCAATTGCAATGAAAACTTTATTCCTGAAAATTAAGAAAACCAATTATATCAATTGTTTTCTTGTTGTGTTATATACTGTTTAAGAAAAGCAACACAAAAGTGACAGCCCTTTCCTAGTAATTTATATAACAAAATGGACATTAAATAATTTATAACTTGAAAGCATGATTGCTAGTAACAATCCTTTTTATAAACTGACTAGTTATTCAAAAAATTAAGTCATATCACTTTTATTGCTAAAATTCCAATCTATTTACTCTTTTAAGTGTTTTAGTCACCTTAAAGAGTAAAATCTAAACGTCATACACTTACTAGGCTAGAAACTAATCTACGAAACATATTATAATCAGTGCAGTGTTTAGTTAACTTACAAAATAAGTATGTTGTGTTTTGATCATGTGTCTTTGCTACTGGGTATATATGGATGCAATCAGTATACTTTGAGCATGCAATGCTAATATTCTAAAATTAGCTGTTCAAATTATATTATTAACAGAGCAACTTTGTTCTGTACTTTTCCACTAACTTCATAAAGCCACATACTGTTTTCACAATGCTCAGAATGAGTAAAACAGCAAGTCCTATAGCAGTTAGTACTTCACCAGCAAAAACATAATTGCAATTTGAGCTCCTGTTTTCGTTAAAATCCTTAAAAAATAAAGAACAATAATCTTTATTTTCTGAAACCTTTTTCAGGTCATCATGTGCTTTCCCAAACAGTCCAATTGCAATAATGGCGAACACAAATCCCACAGCATACAAGACAATTAATATGACTTGCAAGATAATGACTGTCATGCTACTCTTTTCACGTTTGCACTCCATCTCAACTGTCAAATGAGGGTCCCCCTGAATATAGAATTTTTGCGTCTTATGTACTCGGCGGATACGTTATTTGACGTCACGGCTCTTGCGCTCTACTGTAGAGCTCGTGGTTCTACAAGATTTGCTAGTTCATTTTTTTGATGAAGCTGATTGTTGGCTATCTCTTGATATAAGAATTGATGTGTACAACAGATTAAAAATGAGCTTGTAAAAGTGGTCACAATTTGTGCATATTTGCCTTTAAGTGCTTAGACAATTCTATTCTTTTAAACATTTTGAAAACTTATATCTAACACCTAATCCTATATCTTGCCTTATGACTTTGTATTATATATTCTGCATTTTAGTCTATCTATATACTTGATATACAAAGTCTTTAGAATATTGTACACTCTGTTAGGGAGTTGGCATTCTTCATATATAAACACATTAATGACAGTGGTAACATTACATTATTAAATAAAAATCCAATTAAATATTAAGATGTGTGATGTGATACTTTAAATTAGCTTAAGTAATGCCAACAGCTGCAAATAATTTTCTTGTTTTTCGTTAAAGCATAATATCAGAGTGTATGTGTATATAGTTTTTCATATAGATTTTTTCGTGTGACAAATCAGTGCAGTATAACTGTAAATTGATAAGTTTATCTTTCCTTAAAGCAAACTATTTTGTGGTCATTTTTTGTATATTTTGCTTAAATAAACTTAATGTTGTTAGTTTTAAATCATTTTATCTACACGTGCGACATAATTCATACAACTTTACTTAATTTAATTTCCAGAAACATTTGCAATTTATTCCTTATAGGGCAGCATTTATACACACACTCTCTTTGTCACTCTCTCTGTCTCTCTCTCTCTCTCTCTCTGCGTGCGTGTGTGTGTTATTTTTCTGAAAATGATCCATGTGTGATATAGATTATATATATGCAAACAGAAAGATAGGGAAATCTGCTAATAATGCTAAAAAAATTCAAATATAAAAATGTATGTGTAAAACTATCATGCAAAAATAGAGCATGTGGTTACGTGTTGAGTTTAGGTCAATAAGCCTAAGAGTTTAAAGTAATTGGTTTAATTAAAGAAGAGTGTTATCATGTTATAAAGTACTGATCATTACATTGAGATTATTGATATCACTGTTAAAATATAAATTGAATGTTGTATGTATGATTAATATCATTGTAAATGCTCTATTACCAATGTTATTAGTATTATTAGCATTTAACGAAATAAAAAAGCTGAAGTGGCTCATTAGTTGAATACGAATAAATGTAATAATAAATAATTATTAGTGGTTGTCAATTACGGCAATTGTTCGTGAACAGACTTACGAATCTTGCGAATTGATAAGTTTGTAAAAACGTGCTCTGACATGTTTATGAGACGCCATTTACCTTCGTAATTTTTAGCGGCACTTAATTACCCGAGGTGTTCGCTACGACGATTACATTTTGTCTATCACGATTCAGTTTAAAATTTCCAAATAGTAATTCCTAGACAAACTGAACACTTTCGTACTGTCTTGAACACTTTCGTACTGTCTTGAAAAGCATGGAACCTCAATGAAAGACGACAAAATCAGATCTTATTATCAGCTGTCCGAGCGACACAGGCTCTACAGCTCCTTTAAGTACTTTGTCTCTATCACATTTAGTTATGAATCATTCACCAATAAAAGTATGTAGATGGGACTTTTTAATATAACGATGGATGCCCTATACAAAGACAAATAATTTTTTAAATCTTTGTTCCTGATAATTTATTTCTAATCTTCTATTAGGAGTCATTCCAATTCACGAATTGGCTACCATTTTTTTGCTCAGAGCATAAGCGCCTATTGGCTTTGTAATATTTTCGAGGTCCCTCTAATAGAAACTATGCGGTAGATTTCTTGTCATAGATGTTAACAGTGATATTATGATGGCAAGCTATATAAAGAGCTAAAAATAGCAACTTATAAAAACCTGTGATAACTCCATCATATAATATAGTTTCTCTTCACTAACAAGACTTTAGCTATAACAATGACTTTATTATGAAAAGTATAGTCCTGTGACAAGTACATTCATTGAGGATGTTAAAGCTTTAATTCAGGCATTTATTATCAACTGAAGATTTGAAACATTTCATCAATTATTGATAATCAAAGAAGACAAAGGAATTCAACAAAATTATATATATGTAATACACACAAACACACACACACACACACACACACACACACACATATATACATACATATTATAAGAAAAAATATCAAAATCAATCAAAATTATTTAGTACAGACTACACAAGTTATTTCTTTTGTTGTGTCATAAGGAGGACAAGGTAGACCATTACATGTAGCCTTCACGTGATGGAATGAAGCCTCTACGTTCGTTGATGCTCCACTACCAGTAACAGGCTCTGGGTTTCCATCAAGGCATTCAAAAACAACATTGTTCTTATGGCTTGCATATTCTGCGATTAAGTACCCATAATATTCCAAAGTCCATGTAGTTGGACATTTAGTTTTTGCTGGTATCATTAACATAGTAGCACGGTTTGGGGTATAACAAACAGCACATGGAGGATTGTAGTTCTGTAATGACGGGAATACTGTTGATTCATATTCTCCAGAATAAAGTAAAGCCTGAGACGCTGAAGTACCACCACCTGGCAAGTAGTCAGGACCCTTAGGAAGACACAAGTAGTTAGCTCCACCTCCAGAATCAGACCATTTGCTGCCAGCAGCAAGACCATCATAGACTAGAGTAGTTCCTGTGGTGTTTGGACAAATTCTTCGTCCCCAACGAATGTACACAATGCCCCCACTACCTGGCCCAGACGATCCTCTAGCACCTTGGTCTCCTTTGTCCCCCTTTATACCTTGTGGGCCAGCAGGACCTGGTACTCCGGCAGGTCCTGGTATACCATCACGACCATCTCGACCATTGTATCCATTTTGACCATTATATCCATTAAGACATTGATTAGGGGGACTTGCAGGTGGGAATTTGCAAGTATCAATTGAATTATTGGTACCTATTATAAGACAAGAGATTGTAATGAAGATATTGCTCTGTACTAACCTTGACCAACAGCAACTACTGTAACAGCAAGAGCTGTAACAGCTACAGTAAGTAGAAATATTTTCATGACTTATCACTGATTTACAAGTCACATCCTATCCACATATAGAAACCTTCAGTCTTTTTATAGCTACTGTATCAATGCACACATTGTATCACATAGTACAGGTTATATTATACCTAAGTATTTAATATTCAATTTTCTATAAACACATAATTAAGGTAATTACTCTTTCATGAAATGAAAAGTACATGTGAATGTGTTCATAAAATTGACCTTATCAAAGGTTTGTTCTAAAGAAGACACTCCAAGTTATGACAAGGATCAATAAAGTTGACCTAATGAAAGCGTGTTCTAGAGAGGACACTCTATGTTATGATAAGCATCAATTACCATTCATATTGCTGTGTCCATTCAACAAATAGATATATTTTGATTGCTACAAACTCTATAGCAACATTAAGCAGGAATATCAACTAAACTCTGTACTTTTCAAGACAAATGTGATGAGAATGTTTTTATAAGGCAGACAGTGGCTCCAAATAGACTGTCTCTATTAGTATAATAAAGTAAATACACTAATGTATGAAACTAACTCAAGCTAACAGTAAGTCACAGACATCATGTGTTAGTTTTAGGTCAGAAATAATGTGAAAAGTTCAACTACTCAACAATAGTGGGATTTTCACCAAAATATATTATATTGATAACACATTGGCTTTATAATATACCATTGTAAAAATGGTTTGGTAGACTTAGCCATATACGTTGCCTATAATACAGAATGAGATGCTACAGAGTAAAAAATATGACACTGCTGTTATCTGTTTAATTAAGAACCATGTCTTGAGTTAATTATCAAATCAAATACAATGAAGATTCTATTTAATGTCCATATCTCATTAGCTAAACAGTTCATGGATGCTGAAACTGTGTGTATGAGAGTTGTCATTCTATAATCTGTGATAGTTTTACTGTGTCATTATGTATTTGTAAAGGATGTTACTATATATGAACATCTCTATATAATACAAATGTGTTCTTATCAGTAATCAAGCATGGTTCTTGATGAACAATACATTAATTAATAATAATAGTTGACTTTTTGAGTGTAAATGTTAGCTAAAATGTAATATACCAAAATATTTTTATTATAACACTGTGTGTATCTACTAACTACAAATATGTATAATGCAATTATAAAAACATTGAGACACAGGTTATCTCAAACAATGTATATAATAGCTTTTCTTGTTAACTTTTCTTCATATCTGCCTAATTAGTGTGTGTCTTCAGTAAATGTACATATTTTCTTTACATGACAAAAACATTTAATTTTGCTATCTTTACAGGGACATAGACAAGAGTCAGCTAGTTAATATATTTACAATTACAATCTGGTGGCTGTCCTATTAAGTAAGGATGATAAAAAGGACATTCTTATTTACTACTTGGCAGTTTTTATCTGTGATCGACTCATTAATTACCCCTCCCTAGCCAATATTAATGACATTTACGTAACCGGGACATAGAACTGAATGAACATTCGAAAACGCACTCCGTGTCCAAAGAAATCAATTAATTTTTATTACCTGGCATTGTAAACTGGACACACTCTTACCAGTATTATATTACTCTATGAAGACATTAATGTGATTTTTATTTATCAAAACATTGACTATATAATTTTCTTTATGTTCTATTATTAAAAGTAGTTAATAACACAGACATTCACTTTTAAATTACTTATTTTATGATGAAAATAGCACTAAAAATACTTTTGTAGCTCTTTCATCTTACAGCATTGTTATTACTAAAAGATTTAGGACGAAACATTTAGAACAAATAAGAACACGTTGGTTTAGACTGTTTGACTTTAGAAGTAAAGTCGCGCTATTCTTATGGAAAACACTAAAATAACATAAGATAGAGGTGCACTTTTGGGACTATAGCCATTGTTTTAAGCTATGTAGACGTAAATTACAACTTTTTATCTAAAGATGAAGGATTGCTGTGTTGGTTTAGCTTGTTATAGTTTGCTTTGGCAATCTCCTGTCACAGTTATGTAAGATACAAAATACTCGTACATATTCAGTACAAAAATTAAATATAGTGCACTAAAATAATAATAATATTAATAAATATTTTCCTTTCAAATGGTAAAAGAAAATTCAGACTGTACTATAGAAAGGACAGGCCAATATAATAGATCTTTTATAGGAATTAATACTAGTGACTAGGATAATTATCCCACTAAATATTTGATCAGTAATGTACTGATACACAACAGGATTGTTTGAGCAACTAATCGATGCTTGAATGAAACTACACCATGTAGACCTAAAGTGCTCTGACGTCCTGATGTCATGGTATCTTCCCCATATTCTCTCCCTTCTTGTTGTCATATTCTTACAATTATCTTGTTCAAGAGTGGATGACAGATCATGTACTAGGCTGATTGCAAAAGTTGATACAATCTCCCTGTTTTCAGACCTAGAACACCATTTAACAGGAGATCTGCACTATCTAACACTAATAAGTATTTATTATAAACTAACACTTAATTAAAGAAAAAATTCCGAAAATACTACACGCTCGTTTCAGAAGAAACAGGTGCACTGCAAGCCATAGTTTACATATATTATACTGTTTATGCTTGTCAGGTAAAGATGACAAGGAGTGTACCGGAAGTGCGTGGGCGTTTCCAATCCCGGTTACGTAGTCTATACTATCTATGGTATTATTAGCTCTACGCATCCTATGCTATTTCCATGAAGTGTATTGTCATTTGTCTTTATTAGTACAGGTTAGATGAGTGTAGTCAGGATATATTATAAAACAGTCATAATGATGATATATCAGATGTCTCAATCATGAAATCTGATTAACAGTTCTGGCATTAGAAATTCTTTGGAAATAAGTTTTACGTATACAAAAATTGAATTGATAAACACTACAGTCTTATTTGTTGATAATGTTTATTCAAGAGTCCTATATGATGTAGCTGCAGTAGTTGAAGCTCTGGGCAAACAGCGGCAATGTGCGCATGCGCCTACCTCGCTACTTCCGCCAACTCCTCGTACTCTAGCCAGTATATGGTTAATTATGTTTAATAACAGTTAAACAAATCATTGAATTATTTATAATAGTTTTTGGGAGCCACCGAACGGAACAAACGGAACAAACGGAATACTATACTTACATAAAGTATACTAACTCACGTGATTGGGGTTATCCCCCACAGTAGTTGTTGAGTGTAGCTAGTCCTTTATCATGGCGGAATCTTCTTCATCTATAACGAAACTGACTTCGGAGACACTAACTCGTACTATCGAGGAGTGTGGTATTGTTGATGACGGTAAACCACTTCACCTACTAATGATTGGATCGCCTGGTGTAGGAAAGTCGTCTTTAGCTGGTGTGCTAATCAATGGTGTGTCTGAAGGTGTGGATGGTCCTGATGCTGGTACTACAGAGAACATCAAAAGTACAGAGGTTAAAGCAAACAATGGGATTACCTATATAGTTCATGATACACGAGGGTTAGATAGAAATGAAGAGCAGACACAACGCATAATTGATGAAATGAAGAATATAATTAATACTGAAAGATGTATTATTTTCGTGTGTTCTCGTTGGGATAATCGTTTTAATGATTGTAAGACAACGTTTAAAATTACCAACCAATTATCACTGGATATATGGGAAAAAGCTGTAATTGTTCTTACACACTCAGATTGTTTATCTCCTGAGGTTCGTAATCTCCCAGATGATCGACAAGACAAAAGAATTGAAGAATTGAATGAGTGTTGGAAAAAAAATATTAAAAAAGAGCTATTATGTTTGGGTGTAAATGAAGATACGTTAGATAAGTTGAAGATTTGTAACACAAGTCACACATCAATAGATAAGATTTGGCTAGTTGAGTTTATTGGTGAATTTGTAAAACTTTTGCCAAGCTGCAATGATGTTGCAGTTGCTATATTATTACAAGTTGCTAATTCATTCCCTGAATGTAAAGAACTAGTCGACCAATTGATCATTTCTATTCACAATGAAGGTATTACACCTGTCATTGATCCAGTAGTAAATTTTCCACCAGAAATTTCTACACATTTTTCAAAACTTGAGAAGGTTTGTAATATATTAATTCCTACTGGTTTTTGTGCTGCTGGTGGTGGTATTGGAGCTATTGTAGGAAGATTGCTATGTGAGTATATTAATATTGTTGCTCCTGTGGCTATCGATGCTAGTGCTGGTGCTGGTATAGGGTTGCTACTTGGAATTGGCATTGTAGGTGTTTACTTTTTATACAAATTGTATTCCAAGAAATAATTAAACAATTTTAAATGCCACACAATTTTATTATGCTACATTGTGCAATATTAATAAACATCATTTTGTTAGCTGACTACATGTACTTAATAGTATTCTATGGACATTTGTGATCATTTATCCTTATTGTTTTTTCTTGAGTTATCATGTTACTATAAATGTTTCTAGTTTGCTTGGTTGTTATAATCAGGAGTCCATTAACTTACAAAAGGTGGAGGAATACATTTAAGAGCTGAGATGATACGGCATCTGACAAACAACAGTAGTCTATTCATGACTATACCGGAACCTTAAGTAAATGTGTGAAACTATGAATATTGTTAAATTGATATGAATATAATTACATATATCCTTTATTGGTCATTCACAAAATTAAAGGTATTTTGCTGGATGCTGCAATACGCATGCTCCGTAATTGTAAATAATGAATATAGTAGTAATATTCATATTTTAATATTTACCAAACAAAAATTATTTTTATTCGCCAAATGATTCAACAGTTAGTTCAACTGTTATTATCAGTGGCTACATAATAAATACACAATAAAAAATACGGTTCTATTTATACTCTTTATTGTGGTTCAAAGTTTAGGGTTTTTTGATGTTGGTAGAACTCCCTGGAGTTGAAGTTGATGTACCAGGAACGGATGAAATACGAGATGCACGCGATGCGTGGGTGGCTTGCTGCTTGTACATTTGTTTAAAGAGTCTGAGGTAGATTTGTGGGAGAGGACCTTGCTCTCGGTTAATGGCATATCTGTTATAATGTTGTATATAATGGGCTAGTTATACTATCATTTAGTTATTACTAGTTATTATTTAGTGTTATCAGTGTTACATCATGCTATGTAATGTGAGTCATTATTGCGTATGTGTTATAATTTATTATTACGTAATCATTTGTGTATATAAGTGCATGCTTTTAACTTTGATGAAAAGGAAAAAAAGAAAAGGAATAGAGTAGAGATTTTAACCTTTCCAAAGTTGTAATTCTTTTCCTTCTCGCTCTCCTCGTGGCTTTTCCTTGCCCTTCCCGCTCTCTCCGACTCGGTCACTACATTGGCGACGAGGGTATCTGGACTTTATTGTTACTAGCGTGCTTACTACAACTTCAGTGCGATGGCATCAGCAGCACATGGTCAGATGACCTCCTTCGATTCCTCTAAAGAGACATGGTCGTCCTACTCCGAAAGGCTCGACTTTTACCTTACTGCGAATAAGATTACCGACGCTAAGGTCAAGAGAGCTGTTTTCGTTACCGTTATTGGCGCTCGCACTTATGGACTACTGAAGAGTTTGCTACAACCGAAGTCTCCAACAGATGACGATATTACCTTACAGAGAATGAAAGATGTCTTGGCAGCGCACTTCAACCCTAAACCTTCTCCTATCACACAGCGATACAAGTTTCACACTAGAGAAAGACATGAGGGCGAGTCAGTGGCAACCTATGTTGCAGAATTGCGAGCACTGGGAGAGCATTGTGATTTTGGGGACACACTGGATAAGATGATACGTGATAGACTGGTATGTGGCATAAATAACCCCCGTATTCAACGAAGACTACTTCAAGAAGCCGACCTATCGTATGAGGTAGCATTTCAGAAAGCACAAGCAATGGAAGTAGCAGCACTTGACGTCTCCAAGATGTCACCTCAGAAACCTTCACAACCTTCAAACCCAGTACACAATTTTCGAAACAAACCCGAACCACACAGACAGAGAAAGATAGAATGTTATCGATGTGGAGCAGAACACTACGCTAACAAATGCAAGTTTATAAATGTGGACTGTCGTGCATGTGGGAAAAAGGGCCATTTGGCAAGAGTCTGTCGTAGCAAGAGAGATAAACCAGCAGATAGTGGCAAGAAAGATAACCCTTCAAGAAAGATAACCCTTCAGACAGCAGAACACCTTCAAAGGATAGGCGAGATCAACCTAGGCAAGGCCATAAGGGATATAAAAACAAACATCACCCAACACACACCTTAGACAGTCAACCTCAGCCTCCATCTCCTGTAGACTCTGATGAAGACTACGCCTTGTTTACATTGCCTTCTAACACCAAACCCATTGTGGTGTCTCTTAAAGTAAACAATACTGACCTTTTAATGGAACTGGACACTGGTGCCTCCTTCTCTATTATTAATGAAACCACATACTCCTCCTTCACTAATGCATTCCCTCCTCTTTCTCCTTCTACAGTGATACTTACTACTTACACTGGAGAAAAGATTACTCCATTAGGCATGGTAGATGTGGAAGTCTCCTACCAAGGACAGAATGTTACACTACCACTGTTAATTGTTCCAGGAAAGGGGCCTAACCTTATGGGCAAGAACTGGCTTGAACATATTAAATTAAACTGGTCTGAATTGCATAATGTTAATTGTCCTTTATTTTCTTTAGGTAACGTACTCAAGACTCATGACGCAGTTTTTCGATCCAAACTCGGTAAATTACAAGGGATCTCCGCTAAACTTCACACAGCACCCGATGCTCGTCCAGGTTTCTTCCGTCCACGACCTGTCACACTCTCACTCAAAGAGAAAGTACTTAACGAAATTAGTCGTTTAGAAAATTTGGGAGTTATTACCCCTGTAAAGTATTCAGACTGGGCCGCTCCGATCGTTCCAATTGTTAAAGAAGATGGTTCTATTCGTTTATGTGGCAATTATAAAGTTGCAATTAATCCGGTTCTTCTCACTGATACATATCCTCTGCCAAGAGTAGATGATCTTTTCGCTGCACTTTCTGGTGGCAAGATTTTCTCCAAACTAGACTTAAAACATGCATATCTTCAAGTACCCTTGGACGACTCCTCAAAGAAATATACTACTATTAATACACCGAAAGGTCTCTATCAGTACGAAAGATTACCATTTGGAGTGTCCTCTGCACCTTCCCTATTTCAGAGAATTATGGAAAATCTACTAAGCGGTTTAAAACACGTATGCGTTTACATTGATGATATACTCATAACAGGAGTTGACGAATCCGATCATTTACGTAATTTACAAACCGTTTTACAGAAATTACAAGAAGCCGGTTTAACACTAAAGAAATCTAAATGCAAATTTGCCATTTCATCCGTCGAATATCTGGGACACGTGATTGACTCAGAAGGACTTCACCCAGCAGAATCAAAGGTTAGAGCAATACGAGACGCACCAACACCCACTAATGTAACTGAATTAAAGTCTTTCTTAGGATTGTTAAACTATTATCATAAATTTTTACCAGATTTTGCAACACAACTAGCACCACTCCACAACTTGCTATGTCAAAACGCTAAGTGGAGCTGGACCTGTATCCATGATGAAGCCTTTACTCAGGCTAAGTCATTACTGCATTCATCTTCATTGTTAGTTCATTATGATGAGAACAAACCTCTCATTATCGCTTGCGACGCTTCTCCATATGGTGTAGGAGCAGTACTCAGTCATCGTATGGCTGATGGATCTGAATTACCGGTTGCTTATGCATCAAGATCGTTATCACCAGCAGAAAAAAAATATTCACAGCTTGAAAAAGAAGCTTTAGCAGTCATTTTTTCAGTAAGGAAATTTCACGATTATGTATATGGTAGAAAATTCATACTTTACTCTGATCACAAGCCTTTACAATATCTATTAAGTGAGTCTAAACAGACACCAACTCATGCTTCATCACGTATTCAGAGATGGGCTCTGATATTATCTGCATACAAGTATACCATACAATACAAACCAGGAAAGAACCTCTCTCACGCCGACGCACTTAGCCGTCTCCCACTTCCTGATTGTCCTACAACAGTACCGATGCCTCAAGACGTAGTGTCTACGTTAAATCACATTTCAGAATCAATTATTTCAATTGCAAAAATTCAACAATGGACAGACAAAGATCCAGTATTATCTTGTTTACGTGCACTTGTACTCTCAGGAGGGCAACTTCTTACAGATGTACCAGAAATGAAACAGTATAGTCACATTTTTACAGAACTCAGTGTAGCTGATGGTTGTTTACTCAGGGGATCACGAGTTATTATTCCTTTACCTGGTCGATCTACAATACTTTCCCAACTCCATGAAACCCACTCCGGGATCAGTAGGATGAAAAGTCTTGCTCGTTGTTATCTATGGTGGCCGGGACTCGATAAGGATATAGAACAGACAGTAAAGAAATGTCAAGTATGTCAAGAGAATGGTAATTTTCCTCCTCAAACCCCTGTTCACCCGTGGGAATGGCCTAAAACCCCATGGACACGAATTCATATAGATCATGCAGGTCCATTTTTAGACCACCACTTTCTACTTATAGTCGATGCTTATTCACGATGGCTCGAAGTTCATTGCGTTCCGTCTACTTCCTCCTCAGCAACTATTAAAGTACTACGTCGAGTGTTCTCTATACATGGTCTTCCACAACAACTGGTGTCAGACAATGGACCAGGGTTTACAAGTAATGAATTTAAACAATTTATGGATCAAAATACTATTCGTCATTCACTAACTTCTCCTTACCATCCTAGGTCCAATGGACTAGTTGAGAGAGCAGTACAGACATTCAAACAAGCCATGAAAAAATTGGATGGTCCTATACATGTTAAGCTAAGTCGTTTCCTTTTCTCATACCGTATTACACCACAAACTACTACTGGTCACTCACCAGCCGAACTCTTAATGGGTCGACGCTTACGTTCAAGATTTGATTTATCTCATCCTGACTCATGTACACCTTTGCCAAAGGAACCTGTACAACCAACTCGTTCTTTCAAACCAGGGGATCTTTTATTCGCTTGAAGTTATTCAGGCACTCCTCTTTGGATACCAGTAACTGTGTGTAAGGTTGCTGGACCACTCACATATCACGTTGTAACAGCTGAAGGTAGTGTTTTCAAACGTCATGCAGATCAGTTAAAACGACGATATACTACTGAAGAAACTCCTCAACAAAATACTACTCCTGAAGCTGATGAGAGTGATGATTTCTCTCTACCTACTCCACTGGTTCCGATTCCTCCGATAGCTCCGCCTACAAGAGGCTTACCAACTCCAACAGCTCTGCCGATACGTCGTTCTAATCGACACAGACTGCCAAGGGATCATGGACCGTATGTTTTTGAAACTTAAAGGGGGAAGGGTGTTATAATGTTGTATATAATGGGCTAGTTATACTATCATTTAGTTATTACTAGTTATTATTTAGTGTTATCAGTGTTACATCATGCTATGTAATGTGAGTCATTATTGCGTATGTGTTATAATTTATTATTACGTAATCATTTGTGTATATAAGTGCATGCTTTTAACTTTGATGAAAAGGAAAAAAAGAAAAGGAATAGAGTAGAGATTTTAACCTTTCCAAAGTTGTAATTCTTTTCCTTCTCGCTCTCCTCGTGGCTTTTCTTTGCCCTTCCCGCTCTCTCCGACTCGGTCACTACAATATCTTTGACTGCAAATGTGCCATGATTCCGAGATACATCTCTGGAAAAAATATGGATGGCGGACTAGGATAGTGGGATTATCCCAGTTGATTTTGTGACCCTTTTGATATGGTTCTTGCATGGTTCTTGATGAACAATACATTTATTAATAATGATAGTTCACTTTTCGAGTGTACATGTTAGCTAAAATGTAATACACCAAAATATTTTTATTATAACACTGTGTATCTACTAACTACAAATATGTATAATGTAATTATAAAAACATTGAGACACAGCTTATCTTAAACAATGTATATAATAGCTTTTCTTGTTAACGTTTCATCATATCTACTTAATAAGTGTGTGTCTTCAGTGAAATGTACATATTTTCTTTACATGACAAAACATCTAATTTTGCTATCTTTACAGGGACATAGACAAGAGTCAGCTAGTTAATATATTTACAATTACAATCTGGTGGCTGTCCTATTAAGTAAGGATGATAAAAAGGATATTCTTATTTACTACTTGGCAGTTTTTATCTGTGATCGACTCATTAATTACCCCTCTCTAGCCAATATTAATGACATTTTTTTAGTATTTTATGACTAATACAATATTATGTTAAATTGCAACATGTCAAACATATAAATCATATACACATACATATATGAGTCTAAATAAGTCAGCAAAAGAATAGTAAGTGTGTTCTATATAATTAGAATAGGCTAATTTGTTCTTAGATCAAAACAATGTTGATATATTATTGCTAAAGTTAATTACAACATTAATACAAGTAAATTAACTATAAAAATAAAGCAATGTAGAACTCACACCACAGTATTAGTTGAGTGAGATTAGTTTGTAATTGCCATGGTGTTTCTTCATGACAAACTAATAAAGATATGATCAGAAGTTACCTGAAATAACTCACAAGGCTTACAGGATATACTAATCTCTAAGATGAGCTTGTGCTGGTAGATGATCATGTTATCTACTTTACTATATTACTACATACCATATTAATAATGCATCCTTGTATTATGTTATAGTAAAGTCTATATATACCTATGAATGTTATTAATGTTTCCTGTACCTTAAGTGCACTATACAATGTGTTGTTTTATTGTTCTTGTGCTGAGCGTGTTTATATCTTAATAAAGTTGCCAACTACATAAAGGCTAATTCACAACATCTACATCATCAATGTTAGAGGGTAAGAATATATTCAAAGCCCATAACATTGGAACGAGAGACTTCTTACAAAATCCCCATATTGGATGCACAGAAGAATAATTGCATTTTGTAAATATAAGCAATCAACCTGATTATGTTCAGACCTTTCTGTAGGGCTACTATATAGGAATATCCATACTGCCAGCCATACTGACTTGTTTGAGTTATTTTCACCTGAATTTATTATAATAATTAGTATATATATATATGTATATATATATATATATATATATATATAATATTATAATTTACTTCTGTCTTAGCTTGTGGGTGTGGTCCACATCGTTTAGTATTACTAGCTCTACGCATCCTATGCTATTTCCATGAAGTGTATTGTCATTTGTCTTTATTAGTACAGGTTAGATGAGTGTAGTCAGGATATATTATAAAACAGTCATAATGATGATATATCAGATGTCTCAATCATGAAATCTGATTAACAGTTCTGGCATTAGAAATTCTTTGGAAATAAGTTTTAGGTATACAAAAATTGAATTGATAAATACTACAGTCTTATTTGTTGATAATGTTTATTCAAGAGTCCTATACAATGTAGCTGCAGTAGTTGAGGCTTTGGGCAAACAGCGGCAATGTGCGCATGCGCCTGCCACGCTACTTTCGCCAACTCCTCGTACTCTAGCCAGTATATGGTTAATTTTGTTTAATAACAGTTAAACAAATCATTGAATTATTTATAATAGTTTTTGGGAGCCACCGAACGGAACAAACGGAATACTATACTTACATAAAGTATACTAACTCACGTGATTGGGGTTATCCCCCACAGTAGTTGTTGAGTGTAGCTAATCATGGAAGAATCTTCTTCACCTATAACAACACCGACTTCGGAGACACTAACTCGTACTATCGAGGAGTGTGGTATTGTTGATGATGGTAAACCACTTCACCTACTAATGATTGGACCGCCTGGTGTTGGAAAGTCATCTTTAGCTGGTGTCCTAATCAATGGTGTGTCTGAAGGTGTGGATGGTCCTGATGCTGGTACTACAGAGAACATCAAAAGTACAGAGGTTAAAGCAAACAATGGGAGTACCTATATAGTTCATGATACACGAGGGTTAGATGGAAATGAAGAGCAGACACAACGCACTATTGATGAAATGAAGAATATAATTATAAATGAAAAATGTATCATTTTTGTGTGTGTGTTCGTTGGGATGCTCGTTTTACTGACTGTATGATGACGTTTCAAGTTACCAACCAATTATCACCCAATATATGGGAAGAAGCTGTAATTGTTCTTACACACTCAGATTGTTTATCTCCTGAAGTTCGTAATCTCCCAGATGATCAACAAGACCAAAGAATTGAAGAATTGAATGAGTGTTGGAAAAGAAATATTAAAGCAGAGCTGTCACATTTGGGTGTAAATGAAGATACGTTAGACAAGTTGAAGATTTGTAACACAAGTCACACATCAATAGATGAACCTTGGTATCGTAAGAATTGGCTAGAAGAGCTTACTGCTGTATTATTAAAAGTTTTGCCAAGCTGCAATGATGTTACCAATACTATTTTATCCAAGTTGCTAATTTGTGTCCAGAACATCAAGAACTAGTCGACTCAATGTTAAGTTCTATTCCCAATGAAGATATTACATCTGTCCATGATCCTTTAGTAAATTTTCCACCAGAAAATTCTACACATTTTTCAAAACGTGAGAAGGTTTATGGTGTATTAACTCCTATTGGTTTAGGTATTGCTGGTCCTGGTATTGGAGCTCTTGTAGGAGCATTGCTATGTAAGTTTGGTGTGATTGCTGCTTCAGTGGCTACCGGTGCTTGTGTTGGTGTTGGTGTTGGTGCTGGTCTAGGGTTGCTATTTGGAGTTGGCATTGTAGGTGTTTACTTTTTATGGAAACAGTATTCCAAGAAATGATTAAACAATTTAAATGCTACATATTTTATTGTACTACTTTGTGCAATATTATGAAACATCATTTTGTTATCTGACTACATGTACTTAATGGTATTATATAGACATTTGTGATCATTTATCCTTATTGTTTTTTCTTGAGTGATCATGTTACTATAAATATTCCTAGTTTGCTTGATTGTTATAATCAAGAGTCCATTAACTTACAAAAGATGAAGGAAACATTTAGGAGGTGATGGAGCAAATAAACAAAAGTAGTCTATTCATGACCATATTTGGAAGCTTAAGTAAATGTGTGAAACTATATGAAATTGTTAAATCGAAATGAATATAATTGTATATATCCTTTATTGGTATTCACAAAATTAAATTTGCTGGATGTTGCAATACGTAGTTGCATGCTCTGTAATTGTAAAAAATGAATATGATTAATTCACAATAGCAATAGTTACATATTTCCATACATGGTCATGCATAAAAAGTTTTTACTCAATGCAGTGACATATAGCTGTATGCTACTTCCTTAGCCATCTCTAAACTAAGTTCATTTTTCATAAATGTTTTTATTTACTAGTGTGCATACATCCATTATTTTACCTTTGTTTAGTAAACCACACCTATGATATGGTCTACTTCTTAATGTGTATATGAACTTCGAATAAGTTATTACTTGAGGTGTTACTATATATCAGTTACATAGATGCATGATGTCATGTGTATAGTTGAGGTAATGAAATAGTTCAAAGTTACCTTTATTTACTGTTCTTGCTGTATATATTCTGTCAAACACAGTTGATATTATCAGAGTATCCGTTTGTGATGTCTATATATTGAACTACAGTGACATCCATGCACTAAGATAGAAACAGCATAATCACATATTATATGTCAAAGTCAGGCAAATGGTGTTATATTTTTAATGATTGTCATATATATATATTTCAGGTTTATTAGACAATCATTAAAAACATAACACCGTTAGCCAATTGATTGACAAAGTCAATGCCAGCTAACTCATTTGGGGCCTCTACACAGTGAACTTTCCTTGTGTTCTCCCTTCCTCTCAGTGGGCCTGACTTGGACAATCATTGTAGCAAACATTACAATCATTACTGTTGGTTGAAACTCCTTTGCAAGTTGGAACAATCCCTTTGTACAGTAATAATTTTCTACTTGTTAATAATGTTCAAAGTTATTATGGCAAAAATACAGGCAAACGAAACATGGCTAAACTGCACCTCTTGAAAAGGCAAATTTATGTGAAGAGTTTTTTTCTAAAAATATACATCACATTGGCAAGGTATCTCAACAAACAGTATCACTGTCCTAATGCCTGCTATTCTACCTGTTGTCTTATTGGCTTAGCAACTTAGATGGTAATGAAATTCACTTTTCAATTGTTTGTCTGACTGTTCCTAACAGTAGAGTCACTACTATTTTTGTATGGGCCATACAATTAGATTGATACATAATTGTACATGATCCCAGGCCTTCCTTGTTGATGAATTAAGAATTATATGAGATTATGAGCATGCATGTGTGCATGTGTGAGGGTGTGTGTAAATAGTATTCAATAATAATAATGTGTCTCAAAGATTACAGTTACCAAAAAATAGTCAAAGTATGTATGTTCCTACATGGATATAGAATGTGCCCCATTCATAACAATAGTCTATTGACTTTGTAATTAATTATAACAAAATGTAAAATTTTAGTGTTCCTTACTTGTTGTTATGTTGATAATCATTTTGCAGATATTCGCAATAGTGAAAGCTAGTAGAAAGAAGAAGTTTGACAAAATAATATGGAGTACTGTTAACTTCAATACAATTCACATATATTACTACATCAATGGAGTTTAAATGTAATTTTAGTATGTGTTTCTTGATAGACATTTTATGGTTTCTACATATAATATCGAAGCTTGAATGTCTTTTAAACCATGTCTTCATGAAAACAATGAGAAGATTTATAATGATTTATTCTGTGGGTTTAGCACTGTCAATGTAATTGGATTGCTCATTGTGCTCACATGTGATATCTTAATAGTAATTATAGATTGTATAAAGTTTCACAGCTGTGGTTTGGGATTCAAGTTTTTTATTATACACAAAACAAACTATTGTAATTTAAATCTCTTTCTTGCTCGATAAAGTTATAAATTGGTGATGACCTTGTTTTTTCAGTGTTTTTGTGGTTTCCTAACTGCCTGTGTAATTTTGGTAATGATATGTTTTGTCAACTTACCTGAACCACCAAAACTAAGGCTGTCTTTGAGTATATTGGAAAGTCTTGAGTAGTAGCACTTAACTGCATGGTTTGCACAATCTACCTTCTCAACAAGAGTCAACATGTCTGCCATATTGTACTGATGCTATTATGTTATAATGAACTAAACTGTCTCCATCTCCAGTAAACTTCATATACCGTAAGTCATGCATACGTTTGGATAGATTGACGTTAACCCTTCTACTATTATGTCAGATTCCATGGCTGTTAAAGATTCGGTCCAGTTCTTAAAACAGCAATTATAGTCTCTTACATCCTCTCTTTTACTACTAGCAACTGAGCAAATAGAACAGTACTTATTTCTAACTCCAATGAACAGAAATTTCTAACTCCAATGAACAGAAGACATCGGGCTGCAATTCTAAAAGTAACTCCAACTCCTGAATTAGCATTGTAGGAGGGTTTATGACTCCTTTTGCTCCAACCAGCATCAATAACTACAGTTATAGATGGTACATTGTTGTGGTATTCACCTTTTTCTGTAGCTATCTCTTTTTCTTCTAGTCCAGCTACTAACAGTACTGATGAAACGACTTCTTCAAATAATCCTCCCAGCTTTCTTTCAAGAATACAAAATGTTTGAGTCCTCATTGATGGTAAATCTATTGCAGACATTTGCTCTTCCAACTGTGCAACCACCTCCTCCAGTAAAGACTTGACCCAACACAGCACCAATGTTGACATTAGACACAGACTATTACTGCTTCCGGTTGATGATTTAAGTGAAGATAGAAACATTATTTCTTCCTCACTTTTTTTTACAGTAGGAAACTAGTGTTAACGCAAGGCCATCTCTTTTCTTCTCTCTTAAGAATTCTACCACACCACCACATGTAATCAAGTGCTCGCTAATTTTTTTATATATGATTTTAGATTTTTTAAATTAATTATTCAATTGCCATCAAAACAGTACATCTGATGATGTCAAGAATGGAGAAACAGTGAGCCAGTTGTGTTAGATGCTTCTAAGAAAGGACTGTCAACAGGAATCATTGGACTAGTATAATTTATTGTTGTGAAGGGAGATGATAACAAAGCAGTTGATTTTCTTATTTCTACCTTCTTTCCATAGAGTTTCTTGAGATAACTTACTATTTTTTGAAAAAAAATTTTTTAACATTTCTATAGGCATACTTAGATATAGCGTGTTTTCACATGGCTTAGATGCTAACGAACCACAACTTATGTGTTAATAAGTGTGTTATCAATATCATGAATATAGTAAGAAATTATTATAATAAAATTATTTGGCTTCTGACTTCCACAGTACCGCCACCTTAAGCAAATTCATTGAATCATTATGTAATTATTTTTGGTAGCTCCTAACGGAAAAAACGGAACTGTATACTTAAGAATATATAACTCACGTGATTGGGGTTATCCCCCACAGTAGTTGTTGAGTGTAGTTAATCGTTTATCATGGCAGTTTATCAACACCGACTTTGGAGACACTAACTCGTACTATCGAGGAGTGTGGTATTGTTGATGACGGTAAACCACTTCACCTACTAATGATTGGACCGCCTGGTGTTGGAAAGTCGTCTTTAGCTGGTGTCCTAATCAATGGTGTGTCTGAAGGTGTGGATGGTCCTGATGCTGGTACTACAGAGAACATCAAAAGTACAGAGGTTAAAGCAAACAATGGGAGTACCTATATAGTTCATGATACACGAGGGTTAGATGGAAATGAAGAGCAGACACAACGCACTATTGATGAAATGAAGAATATAATTATAAATAAAAAATGTATCATTTTTGTGTGTGTTCGTTGGGATGCTCGTTTTACTGACTGTATGATGACGTTTCAAGTTACCAACCAATTATCACCTGATATATGGGAAAAAGCTGTAATTGTTCTTACGCACTCAGATTGTTTATCTCCTGATGTCCGTAATCTCCCAAATGATCAACAAGACAAAAGAATTGAAGAATTGAATGAGTGTTGGAAAAAAAATATTAAAGCAGAGCTGTTACATTTGGGTGTAAATGAAGATACGTTAGATAAGTTGAAGATTTGTAACACAAGTTTGACAAGAAAAGATCCAGATTTGTATCTTAAGAGTTGGCTAGAAAGTTGTGCAATATTATGAAAGATCATTTTGTTAGTGGACTATATGTAGTTAATAGACATTTGTGATCTTTTATCCTTATTTTTTTTCTTGAGTGATCATGTTATTATAAATTGCTATTACTATTACTTTGCTTCGTTGTTATAATCAGGAGTCCATAAACTCTACAAAAGATGAAGGAATACATTTAATAGCCGATGCGAACTATGAATATTGTTAATTTGATAATTACATATATGGTCATTTGCAAAATTAAAGGTATTTTGGTGGATGCTGCAATACATAATGTGGGTAATGAATATGATTAATTCACAATGACAATAGTTACATATTTCCTTAAATGGTCACACATAAATATTTCTACTCAATGCAGTGATAATTACTTCCATAGCCATCCCTAAACACACTTCATTTAAATTTTTTTTATTTACTTGTGTACATATATCCATTATTATACCTTTATTTAGTAAACCACAACTATGATATACTCTAATTAATGTACATATGAACTTTGATTAAGTTATTACTTGATGTGTTACTATATATCAGTTACATAAATGCATTAATAATAGTGCACACACAATCATAAAATTAACTATACAAAAATTGTAATTAACAGAAACTGTAACCTATAATCATACACTATGATATTCAATTCCCAAAAAATAGTCATATTAATAATTTGTTAGCTGCTCACAGGTAGCTATGCTATTCTATTATGAGTTAAATTATGAAGAGGAACTATATCAACACTATGATGAGTGTATAGTTCCTCATTTAGCCTATTATAATAACAATACTATGTACATATCTGATAGAATGTATTCCTATATGAGAGACAATAATATGCAGGATATGTATCTATAATATATTATCATCTTTAACGCTGTTCAATTTAAAGAAAGCAGACAATGAGCATGGGTCATACAATTAAATTAATATTGTAAGACATAATTGTACATGATCACAGACCTTCCTTGTTGATGAGTTGAGAATTTGTATGAGAATATGAGCAAGCGAGTGTGCATGTGTGTGGGTATGTGTAAATAGTATTTAATAATAATAATGTGTGTGTCAAAGATTAAAGTTACCAAAAAATGGTCCAAGTATGTATGTTCTTACACAGATATATAGAATGTGTTCCTTTCTTAACTTAACAATAGTCTGTTGACTTTGTAATTAATTATAACAAAATGTAAAAGTTTAGTGTTTCTTACTTGTTGTTATGTTGATAATCATTTGCAGATAACTGGTGGACTTCTTAATCAGCACAATCATAATAAAAATTGTAAGTTAGCTATATATTCATATATTAAAATTTCTTTTTGATATACAAAATATTCTCGAAAGTGAAAGCTAGTAGAAAGAACAGGTTTGACAGAAATAATATGAAGTACTGTTAACTTCAATACAATTCACATATATTACTACATCAATTGCGTTTAAATGTAATTTTAGTATGTTGTTTCTTGATAGACATTTTTATAGTTTCTTCATATAATATCAAAGCTTGAACTTCTTTTAAACCACTTTTTAATGAAAACAATGACGAGATTTATAATGATTTATTCTGTGAGTTGGATTGCTTGTTGTGGTCACATATGATATCTCAATAGCAATTAGATTGCATAACGTTTCACAGCTATGGTTTGGATTTCAAGTTTTTTTATTATATTTACCTTTCTATCATATTCTTGCTAGTCTTATATTTATTATTTGTCCAAGCAAGTATACACAAAACAAACTATTGTAATTTAAATAACGTTCTTGCTTGAAAAAAGTTATAACTTGGTGATGATGACTTTGTTCTTTCAACTTATTTTATTACACAAAGTATGGCTAATATTGTTGTTGGTTGAATATCCTTTACAAGTAGGAACATTTCTTTGTACATTAATAATTTACTACTTTGCTTCAGCATTTATCTTTGTTTCATGTAAACAATATACAAAGTTATTAAAAGAAAAGTACAAGAAAAAGAAAGAAGGGCAAGCTTCCAGATCCTCTCTATTTGAAGAGTGCAAATCTGTACAAAGAGAATCCTTTTTTTCTCAAAATGATGATTGTAATGTATTTTCTTTTAGCAATATTTTACATCTTTATGATTTATTATTTTACATTGGTAAGGTATCCTCAACAAGACAGTATCACTGTCCTAGTGCCTGCTATTCTACCTGTTGTCTTTACTGACTGAGCCACTTGGATGGTAAAAAATCATTTATGAAGTGTTTGCCTCTAAAAATGATAGTAATGATAATGAGGTTCAACAAAATATAGTTATAAACAAAATGTAAAAGTACTACCAGTTTGACTATTGCTGCGAGGTATACAACTTATTACTAAATTGATATCTGATAGTTTATAATTATTGTGTGTTAAACAAATTAACTTCTATATTTTTTCTTTATTGCACAATGAGAATTAATAGTGTGACAATTATATATCTATATTAATATTTTGCTAGTTTAAATTATAGAATTTAGTATATTTTATACATTGAGTTTGTTAATATATGTGGTACAGTTTTGAGAGATAATTTTCCCATTGTAATACCAAGAAAAATATATTTATCTCAAAATAACAATGAATGTATTTAATATATTATTGTAGTATAGTATTATAGTAGTCAATTATACATTAAATACTGGAGTAAAGCCTGACTATGTTGACTGTTTGTAAAGAGTAGAATCACTATTATTTTAGCAATAAAATGATAATCAAATGTAGCTTTACCCAGTGACATACAACATGATAACACTGATGATGAGGTTCTTCTTACATTATCATGGAATATATCCACTAATTACAGTGAACATATGATAAAATCAACTATATAATTGTGATCAAAAGAACCTATAACTTATCATACCATACTATATGATATGAAATTTCAAATCTTAGTCATATCATTGATGTATTAACTAAATATAGCTATGCTCTTCTTCTATGAGTTAAATTACAGAAAAAACTCTATCAACATTATAATATGTCTATACTTCCACATATAGCCAATTAAAACAATATTACACACATATCTGATAAAGTAGTGTATATTCCTACATACGCAGTATAACTAAAGTTAACACTGACATTGTAAATACATTATTATAGATATGAGTGACTATACGCTTGTCACATCTTTGCTTTATTGGTCTTAGAAGGCACTTAAAAGCATATTACAAATTAATACAAGAATATGGAGGAAATTAAACGTGTCTAAATTATCAATTTAAGTATGTTTAATTATAAAACAAACAGGCATTCAGCATATTCTATACAATTACTATTACAATTATTATAGCTATTATGTATACTTTTACATAGTCCTCAACGTTTTTTATTTGTTGATGAGTTGATACTTTTTTGTGAATATGAGTATACATGTATTTATGTAAATATATTGTTCCTAATAATAAGATGGACAGAACATCATTACAATAATTTATAGTAAATTTCATTATAAGATGCTTTGAAGATTACAATTACTCAAACACAAATGTAGATAGAATATGTTCCTTTCTTATAACAGTCTATTAGCTTTGTAATTAATTATAACCCAAATTACACTATTTCTTAATTGTTGTTTGCTAATAACTACTATATACAATGAACTATAAGTTGTTGTGGACGTCTTAAATAACACAAAAATAATTAAAAAGTGCAAGTAATTAACTTTATATTCATTGTTTCTTTTTTTGATAAACAAAAGATACTCAATAGCTAAAGTTTGTGAAAATAGGAAATGTAACAAAAATAATATGAAATACTGTTATGTTAACTTAAGTTCAATTTACATATATTACTACAACAATTGAGTTTAAATGTAATTTTAATATGTTGTTTCTTGATAGATGTTATCTTTTTTTCTTCTTTACTCACGTTGACAACAGCGACTTACACAAATAAACACAAAGTATAAGATAAAGCTCACAAAGAGAGCAATGGAAGAAAGAAAACTGAATGCCTATGGAAGACAAAATACATGTTAATAAAAGTTTTATATGTGTAGATACAAAGGTGGTGGTTGTTGTCAACTTACCAATGCTCCTGATACTGTGCTCTCAATTGGTAATTCACTACATGAATCATATGATCTACAAAATTTAAAAAAAACGCCTAATAAATCAATAATGCAAATGATGACAAGGTCATAAAAGACAAGTTTGTTTCAATTAATACAATTTATAATAAAAGTACATTTGTATAATAATGACAAAACAATCAAAATATGTATATAATAATTCTAATAATAAACATTTAGGCTATAATAATTCACTCCTTTAATTCATTTTCACATTTCAATGTTTTATGAACTACTGGATTTCTTCATAACATTATGTTAAAGTAATTTAAAACTATAATTATGATTAATATGAAATGCACAAATTTACTTTAAGGGTGAGGATGATGTTGTAAAAATTTACTGCATATTAATAATTGTACATATAAACTTTAAATACATCAATGATACCAGTCACAAAAACTTCAATAAACACTTTCATTGAGCATTGAAAAGCATAAATAATTGTTAACTAAAGTTAAAAATGCATGAGTAGTCTATTGAGAACTTAAAGTGTTTTTTTTCTAATTATAGACTATAAAATACACATCACTTTTATCTAAAGGTGCTGTCATGATTTCAATATAAAATGCTGAAAATGAAATCAATTATTTCTTTAATGTGTTAATGAGTGTAGGACCTACATGTATTCATCAATTAAAATGATTATGTTACTGGCGAATCCTTTACTGACATGATTTTCTAACTGATTTTCAGAGCAAAAATCAACATTAATTAATTGCAATTTATAAATCCCTAGTGAATAATGTAATGAATACAACATATTTGAAAAAAGTAAAACATATTTGATGAGGAAGGCAATTTGCTAACTATTTGACACTCATGATAATTATTCATTTTTGTATGAAACTTCATTTTCAGAACCTATAAACATTGAATGAACATTATAATCCATTGTGTTTTGAGTGCAGTGTTATGACTACCTTTATGCTTAGCACTTAAATGACCTTAATTACAAATGATGTTTTTTTATTATTGTTGTATCACGAACTAAATCACAATATTTCAGAGCTTACCCAAAAACAGAGTCAATACCAAGTGTAAAGCAAGTGACAAACCATCCAATCCATAGCACAAATGTAGCTGACACAGTGAAAATTGTAGTTAGCACCAATAGTATAATATCTGCTGCTAGGAAAGCATTGTTCCTAATATAAAAAATATAAATCTGTAATTAAACAACTAGTAAGTTAATTGACAAAAAATGTTTAGCAATTGTCAGGAGATACCTGTCACAGATTTATAAGATTGATTTAATGCTCATATGTTTCATAAATAACCTACCATGATAAAAGTTTCAAAGTTAGAATAGATTCACACAGTCATCATGGTCAAAACTTAAAATGTGATGAGTAATATGGAACATATACAAGTATTAATTAGTTGGTACAACCATACATGTACAAGTTTTGGTTATCATGGTACAATAGTGACTTAGCTTCCAATGAAGCCATGTGTCATACTAAACTATTAACATGAAAGGAATTATCTTTTAATAAAGTATATGTAAGTGGTCTGTTTGAAAGCTCTATAACAAGCTTCAGTAAAATGTTATACTATATGTTAGTTATAACTTCATGGTAATACAATGATTGTTCAGTATTAGCTAAAGGATTTAGCAATATCTGATACATGGCTTAATCCTTACCAATGAAGCTATGCTTACTAAGATATTACGTTATTAAATGTACATAACTCATATAACAGTTATATACACGAAATTGATGCATCATAATTATTTAGTAGTAATATCAAGTTCCAAGAGCTTAGGTAATAAAATATTTGTGGCAATAACAATGAAGCTCTATGAAGTGGTTTATTTGGATTTTGAGGATTTATGACATCTCTGATTCTTAGTATGCTCTTTGATGTTTACCAATGTGTTGACATTGTAATCTAATATAGTACTGTGATGTCAATGTTGTATATACAGTACTGTGACATTACTTTAGCAATTAAGTCTAAGCGCCTTGTTGTCACTTTGAACTTCTATGGTATCATGACACAATAGTAATAATTGGTAGTGTCTAGAATCCCAGTAATGAAACACAATACTTTAATGTGAAATTAATACACTTGGGTTCCAATCTCTATGCTATAGGGTCTAAGGTATAGTATTAATTTCCCATTAAAGTACAACATCTATTGGCAGCACTCTAGACACTATCTTAATAATTATCTCACTCTAATATAGCCTAGGGCCCTCATAAATTCAATAGAGCCCTTGTCTGTGTGTGATAACATATACACAACACAAAACACTATAAATACATTGTACATATAATAACTAACTTTATCAATCCTAATGCTGTTTTCACAATAGCCAGACAAAGTAAAGCAACAAGTCCTGCAGCAGCTAGTGATTGACCAGCAAAGAAGTAGTTACAATTAGACTCGCTAGGATTCGTATTTGACGAAGAGACAAACAAAACACACGCAGCCAACTGTCCATCATCAGACAAATTCTTCGCATCAACTTGTGCCTTACCAAACAGTCCAATGGCAACAATAATAAATATAAAAGACACGATATACGCAATGATCAGGATAATTTGAAATACGATAACTGACGTACTACTTTTCTCGCGTTCACACTTCATTTTGACTGTTTAGTAGTTTAAAGCCAAAAAGACTCACTTAAGAAAATGTTCAAGTCTGTTGTAGTATAAGAGGCCTAGACAATCTAAATTCCGGAAGTAACTTCCTTTAATGGACTAGTTGTGCGTGGGAACTAATTTCAAGAGGGATAATAATAAGATATGAAGTTGTTCAAAACTTACTTATAGAATTTGTTTGGCAACTGGTCTTGCCCGAATTCCAAACTGGTCATTCCACCTTAGCTCACATCTATTCCATCTTTGTGAACTGTCCCAAGTTTACCTTCAAGTCTAGCTTACCTGGGATACAAGATATTTTTAAAAGGTGATTGAAATACTTCTGGTGTACTAGGATGTTCTAGGAAATGTCTGGTTGTGAATATCTTTGTGACATCCTAGAGAATGTCCTTTTGCAACTTAGTAAACAGATACATGCATTTTCTATCACCTATAATATCCTGGATATCCTTGAAACATCCTGAAGGATGGTCATTTTAAACTGAGTATCATTGCTTACAGTTATTTATTATTCTTGTCTAAAAATTTTTGTATATACAAAGCTACGTTTCATCACTAATATCCATCAAGCTTATCTGCTTGAGTGTACCAATTATCATATCATATTCCTATATTCCTATGATGAACTGAGTTGAATAGAGTAGGTGTAGTGACTTATACAATCAAATGAATGATCCTATTGTTTATATATCTTATTATGTTTCGTAACTACTGCAGTGTGTAAGATTGAAACAAGAGATGAACATGTTCAAATGTGTAAGTATACTCATAATATTACCTATAGTAACATTTTAGGATGATATGTTTCTGTTTACAACTTTGCATAGAATGGTAGTATACCTGCAATACTATACTACAAAAGGGTGTGGCCAATGTGGGTGTAGTTCAAACAGTTACAAGCCAATAAATAACAATGGGAAGCAGGACAGCAGAGGGACAATTATATATAGTAACTCTTTGAAGGACAAAGTAGTGGAAGTTTGGCTTTAGCTTATCATGTAATTATAAATGTCCAGTTATTAAATAATTGTACATGTCCAGTTATTACTAATGAATATAATTATCATTAATTTCAATAACTCGTGATAATCGGCACGCCCTTGTCAAATAAGTACCCACTCATGATCTGACCTCGTTGATTAGTTGAAAGAACGTAGTGATTTCAATGCTGTAGTCGTGAAAAAACGTATTTTTCAACAATACAATGTTTGGTGAAGTACAGAAAGATGAATTAAATCAATCAATTTTACACAGTCTGTTCTTTTGGCACACATAAACTCATCAAAGCATCCTAATCCATATTAACCCCTCCTTTAAAATGTATTAAATAACATTGCATTTATGTATAATTATATTGATAGATGATTAAAAGTAAAAGCATATATAGGTGTTGTATTATGAATAAACACTGACATATTTGCATCTCCTGGCTAATGCTGACAAGTTCACTGAAACCACAGCTCATTGTATTTGTTTAATATAATGATTTTTTAATTTTTTGTAGTATAAGACCTAATTATTAATTTACAATATGAATCAATACAACAAATGATATGTCTTGAAATAACTAGCTCATAGTGCTTGGATTTTAATTTTGACAGTTCATGGACTATAATGGAATAAACTTTTATAGCCATTTATCCATGTCAATAATATTTCATTATAATTATTTTTAATGTTTGTTTATTATTTTAGTCACTATTAATGATTACTTTTAGTTAGTGATAGTTTTGTCCAATGAACTATATTATTATTATTATTTAGTTTAAGACAGTTTTGCTCCTAGAAAATTGTTTTACTGAACTATAGTTAGTCATTCCGGCACTAAATATTTTGATTTATTGCATAGTTTTTGATTAATGCAGATAAAGTGCTGGGCTGTATCACTTGATGAATACTATAAGATTAATGTATTACTTAGTATTACTATATAGACTATAGTCCATGTTACACTAAAAATTAAATAAAGCAAACACTTATTACATGTGCTAATGAAGTAGAAACTAATTACATGAATCAATTTAATATAGAAATGAATGTATTAATAAAAGAAAGCCTTGAACAATAATAACTTTCGTACATCTGCCAAGATATTTCAATTCATGTGCTAAATGTACTATATGATGTTAGCTGACAGATATTGTAAAAGATATATGTATATGACATGTATATGTGGTACTAGGTTCTACCGATTAGTGTTGAAAGATCAAATCTCCATTGATATCATCAATTTTATACATTTGTATGCATCAAATTAGTTATCAGAGGTTTATTTAGTTACAGTAATTAGTAATAGTTAGTTACAAGTAGTTATAGTCACTTAAAGTAATACTTATATAGTTTGTTACAAATAGTTACAGTAGTTAGTTATAGCTAGTTAGAGTTATACTCATAATAATTATTTATAGTTAGGTTTGCTCTCTCAGCAAACCTAACTATGATTTTTAATTAGTTGTATATATTTTAGAATGACTAGTTAATAATAGTTAGTTTTACCATCTGTTACAATAGTTTCTGTTAATAATTTAAAAAATAACTAAAAATGTTTTAGTTTTAATTATAGTCAAATAGACAACACTTAAGCTCATGTCACTATATGATGGTTTGTGTTGTGTTATTTATACTAGTAATAGTCACATATACGACTCATATACATGCTGAGTTATACAAACACATCTGTATAAATAATGGTGGAGTTGGTAATTGTAACATTCTTTGTCAGTGTTGTTGTAACATTTGATCAGGAAAACAATATATAATATGATGCTAGATCATTTAGTGCTACTAAATAATAAAGATGAGATATTCATATGTACTGTTGAGGTTCAGAGCTAAACACTGTATATATTACTATCCAATGTATAACCTCCTTTATTCATATCTCTGTTGTTTAGACTTATCACTTCTATACCATCACTTACCCTATTTAAAGCATTGCACTAACCTTATCTGTAATTCTGTAAATGTAGAAAAATTCATAATAATTTTTATCAAGCTAAATAGATCTGTGAGTATGTGCAATTATTAGTGCAATGTAACAGATGTCAGCATTGTTTTTGCTTAATTAGAGATTGTGAACACCCACCTACATACCAAGGAGTTGTTTTCAATGAATTTACTTAGATAAACGAATTGTGTGTATCTTGTATGACGTCATTATTGTATCATTAACTGGGAGGAGTACTCAGTGTTATTCATTATGGCCAACTATCAGAACAATTTTCTTCTTGCTTGCTGTGTTATATTGCTTGTATTTAGTAACATTGTATCGTCTCAAAATGAAATTAGTAAGTGAACAAATGCTCTATCTTATCACAATTCTGATATCTTGTCTATAGATTCACCTCATTATAACATTTTTTTTGCTGTCTCCTTTGATGGCTCTAACCTCACTAACACTAGTTCAGGATGTATAGTGATTGGATCTGTTGTTCGTTTGAGATGTTTAAATGTTAATGGTAAACTAATTGATGGAGACATTGGTCCAATGAACACAATATCTGGTAACTTGGGAGAATTCTTTGCTTTTAGTAGATATTCAGTAGATGGTATTGGAAGAATTACCTTTAACTTTCCTTCTAAAACTCCTGTATCAAGAGCAGTTATCTATTTCTTTAACTCACCTAATAATGACTCCATTGGACTACCTATGATCAATGTTTATGGTGTGGGTAGTCAGCCTCTTAGCTATGTCTTTGACAACAATGATGATCTAAGACAAAGTGACTCTCAACTGAGAAATGTCACTCTCAATATACAACAATTAACTGATGTAGTTCAACTTGATTTTACCTTCAATACTAGTATAATTGACTGGTTACTAGTAAGTGAAATCAAGTTTTATAATAGTAAGTTAATGTATAAACTATTGATATATCATTACTATAGTTATTCTACACTAGACACTCCAATATCTCCCTCATTGGACACCATTGACTTTCAAAATGATTCCTTACTAACTATAACCTTCGGACCAGACAACATTTTATCTTCGGTTAATCTCTCCTGTACAGTAGTCAATGCTGGTTCCTTTGAGTGGCAATGGAAGTATAATGGAAATATGTTAGGCTTTTCTCGTCTCTCACAAATATTGATAGGAGATGCTACAAGGACCAGTATACTGACTATTAGTCAACTCAGATATACTGATGCTGGGATTTACACTTGTCAAGCAAAACATTCATTTAGCAGTGTTAACGCAATTAGAATAATTGATCTACATTTAGCAGGTAATTTGAACAATATTCATGAAATAATTTTTATTCAAGTGTACATGAAATGAGACACTATTAATTTATTTCTATTGTCATAAGCAAATATATATATATATGTACACTGTTGGTATATTCTGTTTTCATACATCTATACTTCAAGTTGTGGACATTATGAAGATGATGTGATAATATTGATAAGTTAACAATTATTAAATCAAGTTGCATTCTTCATGTTAAAAAAAAAAAATATATATATATATATATATATACATATAATAATATTTCAAATATTAAATTCTTAGTAATATATGGATTTATTCTGTTAGATACAATTATATATTTTTTCAGACTTTATGTTTCTATCTTTCTCTTACACAGTTAGTCTAATCCCTCTATTATCATATATCAATGGTACAGTTGTAAGTTTGAGTTGTGAGTTGACAGGCTACTTACCTCCATCACCAGATATACAATGGACAAGAGACAATATTATACTAACTAATACTGACAGTAAATATATTATTACTAACAAATTAGGCAGTGGTGATGCTATTAATAGCAGTGGTATAATGACACAGAGTATTATCAGTGAACTTACTATCTTAAACCTCAATCAATCAGACAGTGGAGCTTATATATGTACTGTACCAGATATAGAACTTCAACAGATTCTCATTGTGACAATAAGTAAGTCAATTACTTTATTTGACATCAAAAGTATGATCATGTGTATGTCTTACATTTTTAATTATTGTTTATACTAATAACATTTGTGTGTTCAAAATTTAGATTCCTTTACAATTCTGTCCACTTGTCCTTCATTGTTGGCTCCATCCACTATATCAAAACGTATGGCTTTAATTCTGTATAAGATAGTTTCATAAACCTTTCAATAGTTTCTTCACATACAAGTGCAACGCTCTTATTTCAACAATCCTCCTCCACTCCAGCCTTGTCAACTGATAATATATCTTCTATTAATAATACAATCATTGCATTAAGTTTTATTATTATCATACTTTCAATTTCACTTTTACTTGTATCAGTTCTATCCTGTGTACTAGGATATTGTGTACTAAAGAGGAGTCAAAAGACTATGCCACGTACAAAAGAAAAGATTACTGCAAAGTTCAATGTTACTGACAATTCTGCATATGGTATAGCTACATATAAAGAACAAGGTATTGTGTATGAGGAGTTAGACAGTCTACAATAACTTGATTATGATGATCCATCTACAGTAATATAAGTAAAACAAACTTCTCAGTATAAACAGTCCATATTAAAACTGCCTTACTGTTTCTTTGGTGTTTACTTTGCAATTGTCTAAACAATTTTCTTAGCATAAATATAATGATTTTTTACCTATATTATTATAACGTAGAAACATTTACTGTTCAATGTTTACATAATTATGTAATAAAGTAGATAGATGAGTTTTACCTCTGCAGTGTCCTGACATATAGGAATATCACTATATATATTGTGTTTCTGTTTACAACTTTGCATAGAATGGTAGTATACCTGCAATACTATACTACAAAAGGGTGTGGCCAATGTGGGTGTAGTTCAAACAGTTACAAGCCAATAAATAACAATGGGAAGCAGTACAGCAGAGGGACAATTATATGTAGTAACTCTTTGAAGTACTAAGTAGTGGAAGTTTGGCTCTAGCCTATCATGTAATTATAAATGTCCAGTTATTAAATGATTATAAATGTCCAGTTATTAAATAATTATACATGTCCAGTTATTACTAATGAATATAATTATCATTAATTTCAATAACTCGTGATAATCGGCACGCCCTCCTCAAATATTTATTAAGTACCTCCCATGGTCTACCTCGTTCATTAGATGAAGAACGTAGTGATTTCAATGCTGTAGTCGTGAAAAAACGTGTTTTTCGGTAATACAATGTTTGGTGAAGTACAGAAAGATGAATTAAATCAACGAAAAAGACCACGAGAAGACAAGCTGATATCAAAAATACATTTAAAACTGCCCAAGAAAAGCAAGCTCGATTGCAAATGGGATTTTAATGGTATTATTATAACAAGTATATAAAGTGTTATTGTAATGTGTCTTTATGTATCATCAATACAATATCAAATACATCATCATCTATGATTACAAGTACTTACCATTAGTTAACATGTACAGACATAAATAACTTATTACAAATATAACTCTTTTATAAACTTTATTGTTATTATGATCTCAATAGCTATCAATGATGATTACAAGCAAACAAGTGATACATTACCAGATCTACAACAACCTACTATTATTGATATCAGAGAATGTTGTGGATGTAATCTAAAAACATGTTTGGACAATCTAACTAATCATCAACTACAAGGTAAGTTTCACATTTGAAAAGAACACATCCATTATAATAGTCAACAAATTAAATAAGAAAAATCAGTGTATATTAATAGCTAATGCACAGAAGATCAATTACTTAGGAGAATACCACATGATCCTTTATATTCACAAGTGGTTTTAATTCTTTTTAATATACTTATAGATAATAGTAAAACAAAGCACATTACCATACCCATATTATTGCTATAATTATAGCAGTGATATTTATTATGTTATAATACAAACAATCAATATTACATTTTCTTATTCTATAGACCAAAAATTTTTTGCACGAATCAATCTCCTACCCTTTTATCAATATGATTTTGATCAAGTAAGGGTGGCTTTCGGAAATCTCATTGAGACTGTGGCACCTGTCATTAGCGCTGGTATTCCTTCATTACAAGAGCTCAAACTATATCTTCATCGGTGCTTTGTAGAATTAAAACCTCAATTGAGTCTGACTACGTCATTTGATGATGTCATGGAAATTGTTGAGGATAAATGTACTGTTGTCAATATTTGCTGTTTAGAGGCTATTATTAATCATTACAATATAACAGCAGCTGAACAACATGTTAAAGTTTTTAAAAAAACAGTTGATGACTTTTGTGAAAAGTTGAAGACTGAGATTTGTTCTAGTGATAGATTGATCACAACTTTGTCATCTCATCGTTTCAACTTTGAGACTCTTGAGTTTGTTGTCGAGTGGAATGTTGAAAATTGTACTCTTGATGACATCAGAGGTTTATTGTTAAAAGCATTCAAAGATATTGCTAAAAATGTCCGAGTTACAACAATGAAAGAAGACAACTTAATGAGACTATTGGTTGTTCCTTTTACCCCACCGAACATCACAGATTTTCAGTTGATGTCAGCAGATGAGAATCCTGGTTTAATAATTAGTAGAGAGATGGAATTAGTTAAATTGATGGTTAGTTATGACAATGTTTTGGATGTGTTTGATCCAGATCAAGTAAGAAATGAGTACATTTATATAACAGATTTATGTATATATTTTAGACAAAGACTTTTGAACAAATACAAACTAATGAAGTTGACATCAAATTAGCATTAAAGTCACAACAAACTAAAATTGATGCAATGACAATAAAAATACAGGACTTGAAAAACAAAATTGGAGAAAGAGAAAGTTAGTGTAATATTTTATATGGCCAGATTATCTATTATACTTTATTTATAGATGAACTGCATATACTCAAAGAAATGACTTTTAAAATGTTTTTAAGCAAGGACTGAGAAATGCTTTTGTTCCTTTGTTGTTATATCTTGCAATGTTTATACTTCTAAATGCAATAGGATTAGATTATTGAATATAATTAACATTAGGATAATGTCAAGGCTAGTTATGTATAATTGTCTTAAAGAACCATTCATACAAGGATATATTTAAATTTGATCTTTTCTGTAAAGACGTAAAGTTTTAATTTCATTTAATTTCAAATATACCTTATTAAGGAATGAAAATTTGCTGTCACTTGAATAATAATATGAAACTGTTCATGTGATCTATAAAATAGATTCATAATTGCTCCATTTTATTGATATTCACAAATTCACAGTTTTATGAATATAATTAAATGTACAAGGCATGACCAAATTAATTTCTAATATAAAGTAAAAAGCATCAGGAGGTTCTAAACTAGAAAATTACAAAAATGATGGGCAAAAACGAAACTAATCAATATCTGTACACAGATGACTGTACCAGGTGTATTAAAAAGTAAAAAAAGGTAAACATAAAAATGTTAAGTTATTACCAAAAGTGAACCTTTTCTTTAATAGATTCATAATTGTCAAATTTCTCACAGCTCTCCTTTTGTTGCTTTGATAGCCACAGTTCCTGTATCGAATTATTTTCATTGAGCATGTCACAGATTGACTTAATATCGTCATCTTCTAAAGAAGTATGATTAAGATGCAGTATTGCTAAAGATGTGGTAGTTTGTATAAATTCAACTATTGTACTGGTACTAACTGAAGTAATCAGAGGATTACGACTCAAGTTTAACTCAATCAATGATTCATTCTCATTCAATCCTTTAATAATATACTGGATGCCGTTATCAGTGATAGAACAATTGAAGAGACTAAGTACTTTCAATGTTTCATTTTTACATAACATATCGGAGATACTTGCATTATCTTCATCTGTAACAACGATATTCCACATAGTTAGTTCCTCTAGTGTGGTGTTAACGGATAGAGAATCGCTTATTGGTTTGATGCCTCCAGTAAATGGTGATGATTGAAAATGAAGTGATTTAATTGTTGTATTTTCTTTTAGCATTTCCGACAGTGAGGAGACACAAGTATTGTCTAATGGAGTGTCTCGTATATCGAGTTCTCGTACAAAACATTTATTCACATTCTCAATAATTTTTAAAGCATTTTCTGGACTAGACCTTGAAAGAACAATACTCCATTTTTCTTCCTTTCTTTGTATAAGCTTTTTAATGACATCTTCACATTGTTCAGTAGTCGGGGATGCGACAGAAACTCTACTTGTCTCATTACTCCATTTCACTGTTCCAACATCTATATTTGTAAGAGACAGTGTTATTGAGTTTAAGCTATATTTATTAATAAACTGAGTTTATAATACATACAATTATCTTTCTTATATTATAGCTCACATGTACATAAGTATATCAACTCAATATATTTCATTACATGGTTATATGTGACCTTTCAATGTAACTAATCAAGTTAAACTTTGTATAGCCACTGTGGAGCATAACACAAACAATTAATTTAGTTCTCACTAGCTCAGTAACACTACAACAACTAATGTAGTTATTGTAAAACAAGATGTTTTTATGTAGTCTACTGACATATTACAACTTCTGTCTATAGATCAGGTCTTGTCACTAATAGATTTCTCTCAATTCAAAACAACCCATCAATCACCTTTAAAAGATTCATTAAGTACACATAACAATCTCAAGACATCAATATATAATTAATGATACCCTATATATATATGTGTGGTTGCTCCAAAGTAGGCAGGCATTGTATCTTACTATCAACACTAAATGTTTTAATGTGTAAACTATGAAACATTTTGTGGTCTGTATTACATGTCCTTAAACTGTGAATTCTTGACAAAACTATAGTATTAATACAGGACATTTTTGGTATGTAACTCCCATGGCACAACAAAGGTTACTATGGCAACCACTCATTCTCTTTAGTATATATAGTTACCTTTTTCTGTCTGTTCTAGCAGTATATTATTGTCTGACTGATCATCTCGCTCTGATTCTGGAGATTGTAAATAAAAGATTACACACATTGTACACTTAACAAGATATTGGTATATTAATTAATCTCCTTTGTGCCAGTGGCATAGCTAGAAAGTTTCAGGAGTAAAACCTAATATATATGGTATGTAAAAATACAATTAAATTTAGTCCTAAATCAATATAGTCATAATGACTAATTGTAGAAATAATATAGCCATGTAGTTAAAGACAAATAGTTCAGTGAAGATCCAATAAGGCCTTACAAAGAATGTTGAGTGTGTTATGACTAGAGGCATGCTACCATGTAATTACAATGACCTTTGAAATACTACCTCTACAATAGATATACCACTGTTTAGGATATATTCTATGCTTGTATAATGGTACCTGCTTTTTCACTAATAGATTGTATGGGCTCTATTTCTTGTATTTGGGTTTCCTCTAGTCCTTCAGAAAAGGGTTGTCCTCTAGCTTTAGTTAGTAGACATAAGTTTTCAATAAACAAATTATTACACATACCAATTGTTTGTTTTAAGTGATCAATTTGTTTGTCTCTTTCTCTTAGTTGTTGTCTTAGCACTGTAACTACTTCCTGCAATTCCTCTATTTCTTTATTTGTCTCTTCAGATATTTCTGTTCCTGTTCCCAAATTACAAATTAATAAAATAAATTGTAGATTAAATCATAAAATATGGGACTTGATTGATAACTGACAACCTCGATGCTGTGTAAGTTGGTAATAAAACTCATTTATAATTTACCTTCTTTTTTCTTCAGGGCCTTTTGTAACTGTTCTATCTGTAAAATCATTGCATTGTTCTTTTTAGTGCTTGCTGTTAACTCTGACTCTACAAATATAGTAGCTAATAATAAATATATTTTAAATACATCACACCTCTATTTTCAGAAATGCTGGATATTTCTTTTAGTTTCTTACTAAGAGTGACAACTTCTTCTTCAATAGCTATAATTTTATAGATAAACAATTATCTTGTAATGAGTGTAATTATTATATAATCAACTATATATTAGTGTATGTAATATTAGGACTTGTAATGTGCTTATTATCAACATACTTCTCACTCTAGATTTTAAAAGTTTGTTTTCAGTTGTTTTCTCTTTAATAGAATTTTCCTGCAATTTTAATTCATGTTCAAGCTCATCTTCATATCTTTGTTTCTCTTCAACGAGAGCTCTTATCTCCTAAACAATACAATTTATACTTAATGATTTATTTGAATTACTTACTTCATTTTCTTTGTTTCTGTCAAATAAGGTATGATAACCAATGGACAATTTTATTAATCCAACGTCTTTCAGATGATCAAGGTTTTCCTCTGCTATAATTGTAAGACAATCTAACATGTATTGTGGAGCATAGCAGGTAATAATGATAGATTTTCCTTCCATTATGGATGTAACACGAACTGTTTTAACCATGCCTTTAAAGGCTATTGATAGCAAACCTCGGATGTCGTTAAGTGTGCATTTGTCAGCATCCCATTCCACAACAAACTCGATAGTCTCACAAGTGAGTTGATGAGGTGATGAAGCTATCAAGAATCTGCCATTAGAGCATATATCACCTCTAACCTTGTCACAAAAATCATTAACTTTTGACTTGAAAACCTCAATGTGTGATTTAGCATCAGTTACATTGTAATGGTCAACAATTGCTTCTAGGCAGCAAACATTAATAACAGTACATTTATTCTCCACAATTTCCATTACAGCATCAAATGATTCAGCATCATGAAGTTGTGGTCTTAGCTCTCGAAAGCATCTCCGAAGATATCTTGATAGCTCTTCTAGTGTGGGAATTTTTTTAGCAATGAGAGGGACAACTACCTCAAATAGGTTACCAAGAGATACCTGGATCTGATTAAAATAACTCTGATAACTTGGTGGTAATTTCACTTGAGGAGGAAACACTTGATCTGTGAATTATCAAATAATAAAAAGTATAGATTTATATAATATCATTACCATATTCTTTGAGAACACTTGTGCCAGCAGTTGCTGTTTGTTTTGATTTAAGTAAGGCACAGCCAAGTTTGATTAAGTGGTTAGGATTCCTATATATTCTTTGTTGCAGTGCTTCAAATGGGCCATCACCAAGTACACCTTCTGATGTATTAACTTCTTCTAATACCTCCTTTGAGAGTACTCCCTCAGAAAACAATGTTTGAGTAAGTTTGACTGAAAGCGATTGTTGTGAGAGGTTGTCATACTGTTTGTTTAATATATGACAAGCTGTACTACCCATTTTTTCTGAAATTAAAATAAAATGATATAAAAATTATTATAATAGGAAATAATTCATTAAATGTTTTTTACCGATTTCTTTGATTTTTCCAGCAGCAGCATTTTGTCTTATCTTCATAAGAGCACCAGCTAATGAATCTAATGTTGGACCACCACTCTCATTGACATTGTCTGCCTGATTTAACCATTCAGTTAAGCACTCACGAAGACATCTCTCCACATCTCCTTTGTGGTTTGCTTCAATTGTTGTCAAAGTAGAATGTTGTAGACCCAAATTCAAGCCAAGAGAGGACCACTTGTCACTTGGAAAATAAGCCCCTTTTAAAGCTTGTGCAACATTCTGTAAATCATTAACATCTAAAATAAAAATAAGTAGTTTAAACAAAAAAAATTGAAAAAAGATACAGAG